>JANQBM010000007.1:7761829-7785084 GCA_025594535.1 Erythroxylum domingense
CATCGATGATGGTCACTCATTGAGTTCGCAAAACTCACCCAAAATTTGCAATTATTTTTCAGGGTCAGAAGAATACCTCGTTAGGTCAACGGGGGTATACGTACAGCATGCAAGTGAAGGATAGAGGTCGGGATCAGTTCGTGTCTGCATTGCATATCCTTAATTTGTATTAAATTGTTTCTTCCGCACTTTTTGTATAAATGTGTATTCCGAAACAACTAAAGCGGTTTTGTATTTGTAAAGAGGACCCAAATGGCTATTGAAATGTCTGACGATTGTATTGTTGTTGATTGAACATGGTTATGGATTTCTACACTTTATGATTATGGTTTTAAAAAAAATTATACCAATTTTTGAGTGATTGAGTGCTCTAGCACACCACCCTCGCGAGGCACGAGCTCGGATATCACCCATCGATTTCGGGTTCAGGTCTTGCGGGAATAGGGTGCTACATAGGTGGCAAGGAGCTCGAACTTGCCTGACCTGCCCTAGTCCACACATATGTCTTTTCATTGATTTCCCGCAGACTCATGCTGGTGGAGCGAATGATCTCTGCCCGAAATGGTTGATAGTGGTCCAGGAACTCAGGCAGAAACCAGGTACCTCATTCTAAGATGGTTGCTCTGCTTTCGTGAAACTGTAGCAAAAGCATTCAGCACATGCATGGATGTACATACCGGAATACTATGGTCCATACACCATAGTATGAACAGATCCTTGGTGGAACACTTGTTGGTCTCTGATTTGTCAAAGACCAGCTGACACATAAATTTATACAGCAGTAAGTGTTAATGGGACCAGATAATATTATTGTGGGCATTTTTGGAATAAAAAAGAACAATGCCAGTTAGCTCGTGCCAATATTGGGAGGTACGGAAGTCATCATGTTGGTCGACAATAGTGGATTCGGGGAATCCACATATGTTGCCTATGATCTCTATCGTTAATTCATACACTCGCCCCCTCAATCTAAACTATAATTCCTTAGTGTTTTTGGGGTCAAAGGTCAAGGACGTGAAAAACTCTAGGGTAAGCTCTTCATAAATGGAGAATTTGAATCCAATGAATTGACTCCACTGGATCCTTTCTACTAAGTTTTCTATCCGCTCACGCACTTCTATCCTATCCTATCCAATGTATCAAAATCAAAATATTTAGGCACAACAATTTGCCTAGAATGAAAGGAACGGAAACAAATACCTTCTTCCTCGGTGTAAATAGGAAATGAAACTCCAAAGTCCACTGCTCGGTTTTGTCTCCCCCATCCTGTGACTTGTTATGCTCCGTGAGGCTCCCGTGGGGCTGATTGCTTGATACGAAGCATGATTGGTTTAAATTTGGAAAGTTGACAGTTGAAAAATTCTAGAGAGATGTTAGAGCATTTGAAAGTTAGAGTTCTAGAGAGATAAACTAAAAATGAAAGTGAAGGTGAAATTTAAGTAAGAATTGAATAAATAGGTGGGAAAAAAGGTAAAATGGTAAAAATGTCAATTTAAAATTCACGTTTTTCCCTTTTTGTACATAGTTGCAGGCCACAATGGTGGCCTGCTATGCCACGATCGTGGCATGTGGCGTACCACCAAAGGAAATCTCAATCGCAGGCCACGATCGTGACCTGACAGGCCACGGTCTTGGCCAGCGCCTGTATCCTGACACCAAGTCTTCCTTCTTCCAATTCTTTTCTTCTCTCAGTTCATAGTTCTTCTTCACTTCTCTTAATATGCTTACGTACTCTTCCCCATGATTCCGAAATCTTATTCTTCTTTTTGCTTTTATTGAACCAAAATAAGAATGAACCTAACTACGAAATTCAACTAATCTAACAAAATTAAACAATAAATTAATTTTTTCATGGGTTGCCTCCCATGTAGCACTTCTTTTAATGTTGGTAGCTCGATGCCCCTTTTAAAGCTCACGGTGGTTGGAATGACTAATTTAATGGCAACGTCGTTATTAATCTCAAAGTCTGAATATTTGCTACTATATAGCAACTACCACCTTCCTTGGAATTTTCTTTGCGTCGCCTTCTCCTCACAAGTACTTCTTTCGGAAAGCATTTTCAAGATCCTCAATGTCTTCCCATTCTCCTCAAGGTTCAAGTTTGTTGTGATCTACTAGATTTGAAGGAGCTCCGTACTCTCGAATAGTCACCTTGAAGGTCAGTTGCTCCTACCTTACTCATAGAGTTAGTTCGCCCTCATCCACATCAATAATTGAGAGCGCAGTGGCTAAGAACGGTCATCCAAGAATCATCGGAGTATCCTCATCTTCATTGATATCCAAAATATAGAAATACGCAGGAAAGATAAAATTACCGACCTTGGCTGGCACATCTTGTATGATTCCCATCGATCTAAGTGAAGTCTTATAAGTCGTCTTAACCAAAAACTTTGTGGGCACTAACTCTCGTAATCCCAATTTAAAATTGAGAGTGTAGGGCATCGCATTTATGCTCCCGCCTAAGTCTGCGAATGCCCTATCTATAATGATCTTGTTGATACTATAAGGGATGAAAAAGTCCCTGGATCATCCTTCTTCACTATCTGGGGGTGTCTTCCACTATTCGCTCCTTCCCCTTCTCTGTGATGGACTCTTGTAATTTCAGTTTAGGTTGTATTCGTTCCGACACTTCCTCGACTTTGTTTGGCTCGATTTCTTGTAATGTTCCTACTTCCCTCCTAGCGTATAATTCCCTTTGAGCAAAAAATTGGTGCGGGAATATCCATCGAGTTCTTTGCACCGATTTGCTCACAGTCTCACTTGGAAGGTCATCTTTAACTACTTGACCTTCTCCTTTATCTACGTCTTCCAGCTCCTAGTCCTGAGTCTAGCTTATAAACATGATATGCTCCTTTGGTTTGACTCGGTATTACTTGGAAGAGTTCTAGCATTTTGAGTCTACATTGCTTCTGCAAGCTTCCCCACTTGAACTTCTAAATTGTGGATAGACGAAGCATGATTCTTTGTGAGCTGCTTGAATTTACACTTGAGCCGCATATGTGCTTCCTCTATTTCTCCTATTTTATCCAAAATTTTGTCCAATTTCAAATCCATCGAGCTTGTTTTGTCCTGTTGGAAACTCGATTATCCTTGGGGTCTGAACTGCCCTCTATTGTTGTTGTTAGACCAGGAGAAGTTTGAGTGATTCTTCCACCTAGGGTTATATGTGTTAGAGTAGGGATTATTACCCCCTCCACATCCAAATTGAGCTCCCATGTAATGAACTTGCTCTGGGTTATCTTCTCTCGTTAGATAGTAGTCCACCGTATCATGATCTAATTGGCTGCATAGCTCACACTTCAATTGTGCAGCCTTTATCGTAGTTGATAATGATGCCTTCACATTACTGAGTTGTCATGTCAATTTGTCGATCTTAGCTTGCCTTTCCATCATCTGATCGATAGCGATGACTCTCTTCTGCTCCCTAAAGTTAGTAGGTTTCCTAGTACATTCACTAGCCTATAAACAGCTATTGTTGGTCATCTCCTCTATTAACTCCTCTACTTCATCGAAGGTCTTTCTCATTGAAGATCCTTCCGATGCCGCATTGATGGTGCCTCTAGTATGTGGGTTCACTCCGTTCTAAAATGTCTATAACATGAACTCTTTGGGTAAATTGTGGAGTGGGCATCTCCTCTGTAGGTCCTTGTAACACTCCCACACTTCATAAATAGACTCTCTGTCACCTTGTTGGAAGTTTATAATTTCCTTAATAATTTTGGTGGTTTTTGTCAGTGGGAAGTATTTATTTAAGAAGGCACACAATAGCTGATCCCATGTCGTAATGTTAGCGAGGCTCAGTGAATGATACCAAGCTTTCACTCTATCCCTAAGCGTGAAGGGAAATAGCCTAATTCTCATTGCGTCTTTTGACATCTGATGATATCGGAAAGTATCACAGATCTCGAGGAACGCTCACATCCGATAAATCTCACGATGTGAGCACTCGGGTCTTCATTTGCAAGTCCACATAATTGGATGTTATGTTAGAGCATGTTCAAGAGGGCTGGCTTGATTTCAAAGGAGACCACTTGAATAGGCAGTCTAGCCACTCCTTGGTTCACAAGATTAAACCCCATCCTCATAAAATCCATGAGGGTCCTTTTGACTGTCAAGGTTGACTTCTTGATCAATGTTTTTTTGGAATTCCTCGGCCATTTGTGCTTTCTCGAACTCTTCTTCTTCTTCTCGCTGAGCTTTCCTAAGGGTTCGTTTTAAACATGTTATGTCTAAATCTGACTCTCAATTGTGCAACTCAAACCCCTCATGACTCATATGTTCGTGCAAGAGCACGATTCCTAAGTAAAATGAACAAAAAATTAAAAAAAATTAAAAAACTATCCTAATGCCTTAAACTATAGAACTAGATTACCTTCCTCGACAATGGTGCCAAAATCTTATTCGCTAGATGTTACGCTCACTAAGTTTTACTATTTATAACCTCGGTAAATTTTGCAAGCACATAGGTCGTTTGCATAGTACCTAAGGTGTGGATCCTAGGAGGAAGGGAACTAGTACTAAAATCTAACGGCAGCTAAGTTCACAATACCTAATTAAACAACTACTGCAGAAATTAAAATTAATCAAGAATCAAAAAGCACCAAAAGAATGAACAAAATAGCCAACTCACATAAATAATCTGAAACTCAACCTAGAAGTGACCAATTGAGAAATAGGGGGAATTAATTCGAAACTAAAGAAAACATACCCAATTATGTAATTTCTGACTTAACGGGCCTAGGGTGAATTACTCTCTCTCGAGTTATAATTCTTAACCCTAATTAATAATCTCTAATTCAAATTATGAAAATTGCGATCTCTCGATCTGCAATTGGTCCAAAACCTAAATTAGTTCTAAAGTTGTCTATTAACCTGTCAAGAATCTATGTTCAATCTCTCACTACAGGACTCTATCGGTTTGATTCAACTCTCTACCTATCGATTTACCTAACTCTCGTTAGCCTAAACTGATGATTTTCACCCAGCTCACCCTCTTAGTTTGTTGTCAAGTTATGAAGAATCAAAATTGAATCACAATTAAATCGAATAAAATACAATCACATAAGTTTTATTAATCTCAAGAATAAAAGCCCCGAAGGTAAGTTTAGACAAAATATCAACACTCAACGACAATATTCCTAATCAATATCCAAATCTCATACATCAATGAAAGCGAAATAAAAATAGAAAATACTGTCGGAATGGATGTCGGAGATCGCAACTGTGGGAAACCCCCTGTTCCGAGAAGTACGTCACGTCAAGCGTATCTTTGTGCCTCTCTTACTTCGTCTCCTTCCTCAATCGCTTAATCTCTCTCTAGGTCTCTCTCAGATTTTTACAAAATCTCCCTTTTCGCATAGCTCTCTTGACTCTTTACTGACTCCTAATTGCTACTAGTTATTGTTCTATTTATTCTGTAGTAGCCATAGGTCAAACTCGGGGTCGAAATGGTCTAAAAAATCACCCAAAATTTGAGTTTTCGTATCAGCCTGACGTAGGGCACGATCGTGGCCTTCACGATCATGGCTGGCACTTTTTCCTTTATATCACGATCATGGCCTGATGTGTACGATCGTGGCTTGACTTGACGCTCTCTGTCACGATCGTGGCCTAGCTGCTGCTGGCTCTTCCTCTTCTGTCACGATCGTGGCTAATGTGCACGATCATGGCCTATATCTTTTAGCCCAAAACTCTTTAAATCTTCATCATTATTCTTTGTTAACCTTACAGCGCTAGCACACACATCAAGGTACCTAAAAAATATACAAATAAGCTCTAAGATTCAAACTAACCCATAAAAATACTTAAACACAAAAACTAACCTAATTAAACCCTAAATGCATAACTCAATTTAACATAAAATGCATAACAAATTAAACCCTAAAATATCATACAAAACACTACTATCACTAATTATAACACTACATTAACATTGGTATAGATGGTGTTGATTCATTTATATGATCAAATAAACATCAATTATATTATGCACCTTTAATAATTTAATCAAATATAATGCACTCTGATTGGAATATAACCTCCTCAAACCTTCTTCCAACCCCTTCTTAAGAATCAAATGCCATGTACTAATAATATTTATGTAGCCTACTATAGCACCCATTTCATATGCCTCTCTTAAGCTCATACAGTCTAAGTCCACATTGTCAAAAGATTTTGGTGTCCTACCTATATAATTTAGTGTACCTTTTTGAGTAAAATGTCCAACATGAAATAAGTTTGTCCTAACTCTTCCATTTATTGCCACCCTATACAATCTGCCTGGTTATAGTCATGCACCTCTGATTATATGGCTTCCTGAATTCATACCGTATTTAATATTTGTGTGTGCTCCTGTTCTCCACTTCTCATTATCTTTGCATTCTTTCCATTTTTTGGCTGTATTCCTTTGTATTCTTATCAATGTGAAGATGAATTGATTGTATACTTTGGCGAAGAGTGGAAAATCATATACGAACATTAGATGCAAAATTTTTAGGTTTTTACACTTGCTGTAGTACTAAAATGTAAGGTCTTACCTAATGTTATGATTTGACATTCTTGTTAACACCTTCATGCATAACATGAATATATGAGGGGGCAAGGGGCTTCATCATTATGGTTAACAGCTCTATGCATAACATAAATATATAAGGGGATAAAGGGATTCCTTTGTCTAATTCCTTTTCTACCCTGGATTAACTTGGTTGGTTCTCCATTTACTAACACTGAGTATGAAGGTGAGGTGAAACACAAGCAAATCCATCATCTGAAATTACTAGGAAAAATTGAAAGCTTCCAACACTTTCTCAATGAAATTCTAGCTTAATGAGTCATGCGCAAATCTATCTTGATAGCGTAATTTCCATTAAAGTTTTTCCTTGAATACCCTCTAAAGAGTTCTTGGGACAGTAGGATATTATACTTATGTATCTCCCTTTTAGAATAGCAACTTGAGCTGGGTTGATAACTTGAGCTAAAGCCCTCTTCATCCTCTTATCAAGAAGTTAAGCTATAATTTTTTAGGGATATAGGGTTAGAGCATTTTGGAATTAAAAAAATAATGGTTTGTTATTAGTTTTGAGTAATTTACCTAATCCAAACACTTCTTGTACAACTTCAGTGATCATCTATTTGATCACAGGCCAAGCTTTTTGATAAAACTTCTTATTAATTCCATTTGGCCTTAGTGTTTTCTCATGTTTCATTTTAAACACTTTTTGTTCAGTTTCCTAAGGCTCAAATAGGGAATTGAGTTAATGGCATATCATTATTGAAAATTGATTGGTTAAGAGGGACTTTAGTTATGAAATGGAAGAGGTTTTATCCAGCTAAACCCCTAATGTATTCTTAAAGTAAGAAAAAATCACCTTTTAAAGCTGATTTTGTGTTGAGGCCTCATATCGATTTTAACCTAATAAGGAGTTGATTCTATTGATGTTTCTCCTTATTATGATTGAAATATGAAAAAACTTTAACTTATATTCCCCTTACTTCAACCGTTCAATTACCAGTCTTTGCCTTAGTAAAAAAAAACATGGTAGAACAAAGCTTTGGCATAGTTATCTATAGATGTTTTCTTTTATTCTAACCACAATTGATTTCCAGGGTGCTTATAGACATATTTTTGGATACTGACTAATGTTCCCCTATTTTATCTAAGTGTCTAAATAATTTTCATCTTCAATTTTTTATTTTCCATTTTGATGTTGTCAAACATTTTACCAAAAATAAAAGCTTTGCATCCATACATTTGTTTTTCCACCCTTTTCAATTCCTTATATGAATCACTTATTATCTGCTAAGAAATTATTGAATCTAAAAGGAATGTTGTTTTTAACTTTTATAAACATATTTTGGATCAGAATTGGTGAATGATCTGACATATATGGTTTTAGGAACTTGTATAGCTCTTAGGGAAATAATTCAACCATTTACCATAAACTACCCTATCAATATTCTTTCAAATGAACTATATATCCAAATGCTTATTATTACACAAACAAAAACATCCTTCAAAGCTAAAATTTGTAATTCCTAATTTTGTCAAACATTCATTGAAATCCATAAAGAAATTCTTTTAACTTGCATTCCCCTCTACTTTAGACCATTTATGATGCTATTGAAATCCCCTATCACCATCCAAAGGATCCATATGGCTGATTTGATGCATATTAAATCCCTCTATAACTCTTCTCTTTAGAATCTATGATTATACTCTTATATAAAAGTCACTACTTTCTCTTAGTTCTCTTTGTAAAATATGATTCTAATATACAAATGTTGTGTGCTAGAATTCAAAACCTTTAGCTTTACACTATTTATATCAAAAGTCACAATTATTTTTCCAAAATAATGGTGATTTTGGTTTGAGACAATAAACCACACTTAGCCAACTAACTTTAGACCCACAGGTTTCTCTTGAGAGATTTTTGTTTATAGTACTACCATCACTACTAACTTGTTGCTAATAAAAAATATCTAATTTCCCATCGTTTAATGAGGTTATTTATACCCCTTATGTTCCATTCTACTAAAGACATTATGTAGGGGATTTTTTAGTTAATCCTCCCTTCCTTCTGTTGTGACCTGACTTCCTTTTTATGACTTCCATGAAACTAGAGCTGGATTATTTTGGATGTGTTTTACATAGAGTGTTGCTATCTGTGTAACTCATTTTCTATTCTCCTTCCTAAACAACTGTGACTCTTTCTTCACTGCTTGAGAATCATTCTCGCAGTTTATTGTTCCATATCGATTCTCTAATTGAGTTTGTATATGCTAAAAAATAGCTCATTTCCCCCTTCTATGAAGTAATGATATTTTTTGTTGCCTGTGTTTTCTTCAATATTTTAACTACATTTGCAATATTCCCTTCTTTGGTTCATGTTACCATAACTCCTTGCTTTACCTTATCCACTTCTTCACTCTCCCTGATTCGTTATTTCTATCCAAGTTAACCAACTCCTTATAATCCCCATTCAAAAATTTTCTTTTAGTTTCCTTTTAAATTTTACCTTGTTTTGTCACTTTAGATCTCCACTAATGTGATACTCTTATAGTGTCCTCTACTAATTCATCTTCCTCACTAAATCTAAAACATGGGATGGTATCTATAATTTCTTTCATAATACTTACTTTGAAATAGAGTCAAGCATATATTAGCCTTTTCTGCAGAGCAATCATCTCATCCATGCATAAAAAGGACTCCAACATAGCATGCAAGTGTACTGAGCCTTTTTTTCAACTAGTATTATAGAGGCACCTATGTAGGTTTATCCACATTGGTATCTTGTCTTACTTAATTCTTTCCAACTATAATCCTAACTTCTAAGGTTGGAGAAATAATGGTTGGTTCAAATGAGCTAAGTTCCTTACTCCATAACTTCCTTAGCATTTGTTTAGTTCGTAAATTTAAAGACTATCACATTATCCTCCAATAACAACATCTCCACCAAACCTCTTGACCTCCAAGCTCTCATTGCTTATTCCTTTGTTATTAGAAAAGAGATTATTTTCTTATAAAATAATCCTACTAAACTTGTTGCCCACATCTTTTCTCCATCTTTTAGAACCTAGTTATCCAAGGCAATCATGCTTTTACCTTCCTCTACTGAAGGAGAAGTATAGCATAATGCATCATTTCTATATTCATCCACTACCTATTTCTAGCTTCTTCTTAGTTTAGCTACTTAAACTAAATTTTATGAAAGGTAAGGGAGAAAGCGGTTTATTTCTTTGGTTGATTTCCCCAAGGTTTGACTCCATTCTAAAATTGTGTTTGATTTTGTCAACTCTCAATTTTCCAAAAGGTTTGTTACCAAAAGAAACTAAAGATTGCAACAGGAGGGAAAATGCTAACGGTTAAGAGATAAAAATACCCCTTAGAGATCAAGAATATTTTGAGTGGTTTAGTTTGAAAAAAAGAAGAAGAAGAAAAAAAAAGAACTGGGGAAGGGCTCTGAGGACGATGGTCAGATTAAAGAGATAAACTTTCAAGCTAAAGATTCAGGTAAAAGAACTAGTTGGGAAGTTGACAAAGCCGAAGCACTCAACCATAAAGAGAAGCCAAAGCTAGAGCACTTGATCCCTTAGAGATTAATAGTATCAATTTCTATAGAATGTTGACGTGTACTTTCTTTTCAAACAAATAATGTAATATAGTATTTCAAATCCAACTCTAATAACATGCCAGTCACATTTGGAATATACAATCTTGTTAACCATTGGAAAATACCAATAATGGACCTTATTGATCTTAAATTTAATATAATGTTTTTTATTGATGTCTTTTTATAATTATTTTTTTTGGTTTGCATCTCAATCAAGATTTGGTGACATACATATATCCTAAGTTTTTCATAAACATGCATAAAGCAAAATTAATTAAACCAATCATTAACTTTCATCTTTTGAATAAAATAAATTGTGAAAAGTAAAGAGATTGAATATGTTATACCATAATTAAACTTTGGTAACAATGTTATCTATCATAATATTTGCTTTAAATAATGAAAATTTTAAAAGAAGAATCGAACATGCTATTAAAGAAGCAACATGTTGGGCATATTACCGCACAAAATAATAAATATTTCCACAAAACTTAAAAAAAATCATTATTTGCATTCTCCTTTTGAAATTTTATACCTAAGGACATAAAAAGTTACCAATACTAAAAAGAGAGAATGTGTATAACTAACTAAACAAAAATAAATCCCAACTTAAATAAATATGATTATGTGATTTAGATGTTAAAAAAATGTAAAAATGTAGTTGGATAAGAATTAAGTATAAAAAGTGTTTTCTTTTCTCACCCTGGCCTTTTAATAGTGAGATAGACAAATTCCAAAAGGGCCTAATAGAGTCATTCATGATATGTACATCAATTACACTCACACTTTTTATTTTACACTACTCTCTCCTTATGACGTTCTCTTATCTCTACAAGTTAATAGCCACAGAAAAATATAACACAATGAAATCTAATTTGGTACTTGATTATATGTTATATTTGGCTAAGTATATTGTAACTTGTAAAACTTCTTAAATTTTGATTTAGTCCTATCAATACAAACTTCAATTTATAAAAATAATAATGAATAATATGTATATATATAATTTTGAAATCCTAATGAGGTTTCTTATTATTCTTTAAGAAACTTAAATGTAAAACTAATAAGAACAAATTAAAATATAAATAAAATTCTTTTTTGTATCATTTTCCCCATCATGATGATAGTTAACCCGACAATAGCACTACAAAGTCTTGTCAAGTTATAACATTCAACTAAAAAATTGCACTATCTCCTAAAGACAAGTTGAGGAACTGAGAGAATTCATATGCATATACTGGGGCTACTAATCTTTAATTTTGTACTCTAAAACATGAGGAACCACAAAAGGAGCCACTTTTATCTACTGCTTTCACCTCTATAGACAAAATTTGGAGCCTTATAAACACAAAAATTATTCTTTATTTAAGGGTAAGAACAACAAACACTAAATAAATAAGAGGAGATATAGGATTACCATATATATTAAAACCATAAAACTTCAAATCCTCTAAACAAACCATGACTAGAAGAAGAAGATGAAAAAAGAATAATGAAAATTAACAACTATAGAGGAAGAAGTAAGAAGAATAGTAGAATTTAACAAAGAAAGAGGAAGAAGAAAACATAAATAATTAAATACCACAAATGAATAAAAAAGAAAGTGTTTGTGTTTTGGGGATTTAATGAAAGTCGGGGTTAGTTAAGGAAAATTAGGAGGAAAAAAGTTAAATGTTTTATTTTTAAAATAATTAATAAGTTACTTCTTTAAAAAATTAAAATTAATAGCTATATTTAACTTCAGCTGCCATATTGGCATCATAGCTTATTTGGATTGTCACATGGGCCAACATAGTAGGTACATAACATTAGGTAATGGAGACGTGATAGAGTGATCTTTTTGGGGAAAATTATTCAATTTTTGAGACATTGGGAGGTGAACTGGTACCAAAGATATAGGAGCATTCTTAGACTATTTGTCAAATATTTGGGGGGTAAATTAAACATTTTGCCTATTACTAATCTTCTATAAACAAATTTATTTATAATTATTTTCTCTTCTCATTTATTAATATTAAGTCCCTAAAGTTTGACATTACTCTTCTAGAAACTCCTCTCCTTTGTTTGCTCTTTTTAATATCTATACACTTATGCAATATTGATATTTCTATAATCAAACAAGAAATTTTACTTTTAAGATATTGTTTACCTTAAAGTTGTCCATTCTTTACTTTTATCTCATGATTATAGTCAATTTTTTGGTTTTAAAAAGCGCATACTTGTGGTTGTTGCAACCAAATTGAATGCTATTAATAACTCTATTTTTATTGAAAGACAACAAAATTTCAAGAAATTCACATTATTAGGTGTTACAAAGTTAGAAAGCTAATATTATTTTATTTATTCACAATTTATAACAAATATAACTTATTTATAGGATGCTTCCCATTTTGCATCATTTAAATTAATATTTGTAGGTCTTTAGATGACACACATAAATAAATAAATATTATTTATCTAATTTTTGAAATATTAAAAAAGATTGAATGAACTGTCTATAATATGAATATGTTACAGTAATGTATGCACATAATTGACATAAAAACATCTTTTCGAGATAGATTGATTTGTAGGATCTTTAAGTTCTCCACAAACTTTGCAAATTGTAAATCTCGTTTGTTCTTTTGTAATCATTAAGGGAATGGAATCTTGGGTGGATATAGTAGAGTGGCAATGTAAGGAGGGTACTCACTCATGTCTACGTCATTCTTATTCCTTTTTTGGTCTTTTCTAGGTGGGTTTCAAATTGTTTCTCCACTGGTTGCTTGAGCTTTTCCCCACTTATAAATATGATTTGTTTGAGTTGCTCCCTTAGGTTGGCTTCAGTATTACTCGGGAGACTCCCTACACTTCTTATTGACAATGTATTCACCAGTTGACTCATTTATACCTCTAAGTTATGAATAGAAGAGACATGGTTTTTAATGACTTACTCTAACCTCTCTTTTAATCTCTTAAGATCTTCATCCATGTTTACGAGCTTACCTAAAAAATTTCCAACTTAGAGTTCGTAGAATTGGGTTTCTCCTATTGAAATCTAGATGGCCTTTAAGGTCGGAATTGACCTCTTACATTGCTTGACTAAGAAATTTTTAGGTAGTTCTTCCACCCAAGGTTGTAATTGTTTGAATAAGTGTTGTTTCCTCATCGACCAAATTGTGTATCCATGTAGTTGAGTTGCTCCATGTTATTATTTTACATTAAAAAACAAGCAGCAATAAAATGGTTATTTTTCCTGCATAATTTGCATCTATGTTGAATTGCTCTAACTGTAGCGGATGAAGAGGTTTAGAGGCTATTAAACTTTCTTATTAAATTATCAATCTCAGCCTGCATTGCTGTCATTAAATCGATAACAATGGCTCCTTTATGATCTAAAAAAGTTGATTGCTATCTACTTTTTTTCGATGACCAAAAACAACTGTTATTCGTCATCTCTTCTAATAAGTCCTCCGCTTCCTTAACTTTCTTCCATATAAGAGATCCTACAGAAGTTGCATCTATGGTACCTTTCATAGGTGGATTAACTCTATTGTAAAAGACTTTGTAAAAGGAATTCTTTGGGTAGGTTATGGTGAGGGCACATCCTTTGTAAATCCTTAAACTGTTCCCATACTTTATAAAATGACTACCCATCACTTTGTTAGAAAATTGTAATCTCCTTTATCAACTATGACATCTTAGTGAGGGGGAAGTACTTGTCAAAAAATGCACGCACCAACTGTTCCCAAGTTGTGATGTTGGCAGGGCTTAACGAATGATACCATACCTTAGCTCTCTATCCCTTAATATGAAAGGAAAAAGTCTCATCCTAACTACATCTTCCGACATTCCATGATATCAAAAAGTATCACATATTTCTATAAAATTCAGTAAATGAGCGTCATAATCCTTATTAGTTAACCCATAAAATTACACATTACTTGTTAGCATATTTAGCAAAGCTGGCTTAATCTCGAATGTTGCTTCTTACACCAGTGGTCAAATCATGCCTTGATGTGCAGCATTGAACCCTAGTCTCTTAAAAACCATAAGGGTTTGTTACTGGTCTCCTTGATTAAATTCTTCTACCATTATTTCTTTGGTCTCTTTTTCTTGGCATCTTGCTTTTCTAATTGATATCAACTGCTAACATTTCAGCGATTTTGTTCGAACTTTGAGTGACTCTTGTGTTCATGCAGTATCACGAACACAAAAAAAGGCAAAAAATTCCTTAGAGTAAGAAATCCAAATAATCCTAAACTAACTCCCCGGTAACAGTGTCAAAAACTTGTCGAGCAAGTTTTACTTATATAAAAACCTTAATGTTTTGCAAACGTCTAGAACATAAGCATAGTAGTTGACAAGGAATTAGCTAAACTAATTGAATCCTAACTTTGTCTAAGGTCTAGAAATGTGATAAAAATTAAAATAGAACTAAACAGAAAATTAAGCAATTGAATATGGATTGATTGAAATTGAAATTCTAAAATTAACATAAGTAGATCAAAATAGAGCACTAGCCACTTATCAATTAAGATGTCAAAATAAGATAAGATAAAACAATTATAAGAAAATAGCATTCATTATATCGTCATTTTGCTACTTTAATCACATTTGGTTTCATTGGTATTGGTACTAGAATTCCAAAGGGTTCATTCTTCTTTCTTAAGATCTAATTATTAACCCTAGTTAGTAACCTTAATTGAATATGAAATTTCAATTTGCAATTTCTCAATTAACAAAAATAGTTAATTTTTCTAATTAGTTCTTAAGCAATCTAATAGACAATTAGGTCTTCATACAAGATCTCTCTTCATATAATTACTAATTTGATGTTTATGTGATCTATTACGTTGTTAATTCTCATTACCCAACCTAATCATGTTACTATTGATTCAATCTCTTGATTTGTTATCGAAATATACAAAACCATAAACATCACAAAACCTAAACAATTTCATTAACATAAAAAGAAAATAGGTCACAAAATAATTCAAGAATCAATCCCAAAATGAAGTTAGAACATCCTTAATAATATATTCAACATCTTGATGTCCAAATCACACATTAGATGAAGTAAATAACAAAAGACATGTAGAAATAACTTGGAATGGTTGGCTGGAATGACTGGACAATAGCTCCTTCTTCTCTTCTCTCCTTCTTGTCTCTTATTTGTCTTCTTTCCTAAAGTGGCAAAATCGAGGCTTCCTCTAATTAGGGTCATTTTAATTTCTTATATAGTTCTTTAGCCATTTAGGGTAAAACTAGTTTTTACTCAGTTAAAAAATTACAAAAAGGCCCTCCAAAAATCAAAACAGAAGGAGATCCGTGCATCTGGTGAGCACTTCTCACGATCGTGACAGGGGTGTCACAATTGTGATCCTATGAAAATTGACTTCTGTTATGATCGTGACATGGGTGTCACGATCGTCACTTAGTGTTATCCTCTTCTATCACAATCTTGACAAGAATGTCACGATTGTGACCCTAGGGGAGACCTTTTGTCACGATCATGACCTTGTCCCTTTTGTTCGAGCTTTCTCCAACTTCCTTCAATGTTCTTCATCTAAGTTTATACATTAAAAAACCCATCAAAACACCTCAATTGCTCAAAATTAAAGTCCAGTATCATTCTCTAAACCATAAAACACTCAAAAACATATACACACCACCATATTAATATAATTCTAAACCCAAGCATGCACAAATCATCTAATCAACACCTAAAAACACACTAAAATACCTACCAAAACATAATGTAAACTACAGATGTCAGCATTTAAAGCCAATTTTGGCATTGAAGGATGCATTTTATAGATAAAATTCCAAGGCCAACAATTGAATGTAGTTGGGAGGGATGATGATAGAGGGATGTATCCATTAGCTTAGGCTATTATGGAGGTAGAGAATACTAATTCTTGGACATAGTTTATGAATTAGCTAACTTGGAATTGGATAATGGTCAAGGGCTTACAATTATATCAGATATGTAAAAAGTATTTTATTTTTCATTTATTTATAGTTTATTGTCGTACAAATTTTATATTAAGTAGGTTATTAGCTCTTCACATAGTAGTAAATAGAAGTATGAAGAAGTTGATCCACATTCATTCAATTTATCTTTTGAACCAAGAGTTCTAAGGTTCAAAGGATAACTTAGCATCAGTTCCCAACATTTACAAACCTAAGCCATGAGGAGGAGATCATTAGTGAATCATCCAGTACATGATCAACCTTCTTAGTCAAGTACAAATGAGGGAACCAACGTGGTTGATTCCCAGACTACACATTAATGTTGTCTATGTGTTGTTGCAACTTTCGTTATTTCATCCAATCACTTTTTTATATAGATGGATAGATCCAATTACTTTTGTATATACTACTATAATTATTTTTTATGTTACAATTATTTTTATATATACTTGTTGATTATTTTTACAACTATTAATTAGGCATCATTAAGGAATTTTCATAAATAACAAAGTAATAAAAACAAACCATAATATATTCAGTCATCATAATTTAAGGTTTAAACAAAAT
The DNA here is from genome assembly GCA_025594535.1 of Erythroxylum domingense. NCBI lineage: Eukaryota > Viridiplantae > Streptophyta > Magnoliopsida > Malpighiales > Erythroxylaceae > Erythroxylum > Erythroxylum domingense. Next base: position 7,778,461 of record JANQBM010000007.1, read on the forward strand.
ACTAAAATTTAGTTCCACTTGCCCACAACTAACCATATTATAGCACTCATCATAAGCATAAAACCCCTATTATAATAATCACCAAAACAAATTTCAACTCATTTTTCTCTTTTGTCAAAAAAATATTGTCTTCTTTCATTAGCTTTATTTGTTCCTTAATTTCTAACATTGTACGTGATCTATTTATGGTTCATTAAGCCTCCTTCTTGAACATACCTTCTTTTTCTTTAACTTATGAATTCTTCAACAACTTTCTCACTAAATTTGTCATTGCACCATTTAAAAAAGTTACATCTTCCATCCTAAAAGAAAATTAATAATTAATAAGAAAAACATTAAACATATATATAAACAATTTTACCTTATCAAAAAAATAAACTTATAGGATATTTGGGGCATCCCTAAAATCTTCTTCCTAGGTTATTATCACTCCATGAAGTTCTTAACGAGGCTTTTAAACCATAATTAAACACCATATAACCATTATTTGAATTCAATGTAGTATTAGTTGAAGACATCGCATCCATAGTTTTGGGTAGACGTTGCAAAATCATATTAATATCTTAGTTCTCTTATATATAGTTGCATGATTAACAATAAATGATTCAAATAAGCAAATGGACTAGCTCTATACTCATTTATCACTTGCCACCAATCATGCCTTGGTTTTAGAAAATTTGTCTTGTAAACTCAAACAAAGCCAAATTGTAAAAAGAAAACTACAATTTGAATACATCATAATACTTATGATAGTAGAAACATATTATGAAATTCCCATTTGCTAAAATGCTACAAAAAGACGTTCAAACAATAGGGCTACAAACATTCAACAGTTTTTCCCCCATTTCTTACCTTTTCTTGGTGATACCGACCAATCGTGAATTATAACCAATTTTATTAGATTATATGAACTAGTGCATCTAAAGTAGCATTCATGTTAGGGTATGGATTAGTACATCAAGGTATGACTTTATAAAAGTGAAAGGAAGCTTTCATCCATGCATCAATAGCTAAGAAATAGGAAAACAGTTATACCATTACACCAATCAAATACTAGTTGTAAGAACCACAGCCAAAGCTAAGGCATAACAATATATACAAATTTTAATTATAAGATTATACTATAAATAAATCTATATGCAAAAAAAAAATGAATGGACATAATCAAAAAGAAGAGCATCTATTATTTAACCTATAATAATATTTTCAACTCATCTTTGGAAAAAAGACCGGTCCTTTGAATCAAAACACCAACCTTGATTTCTAGAGTCATCTTAGAACTAAAGTACGTGAATCATATTGGTTGAAATATGTCTAAGAGGTTCAGGAAAATATGGTAAATTTATTAAAAACTTGCTTTAAGAATTCTATCTAATACACTAGCTATAAGAAAAGAAGAAAAGGCCACAGTTTAGGATAATCCTTGTATAGTTGCATGATTGACAAAAGTATGACTTAATTAAGCAAGTGGACTAGCTCTATAGTCATTTATCTTTTGCCACCAATCATGCCTTGGTTTTAGAAAAGGAGTCTTATAGACTCAAACAAAACCAATTTAGAAATAAAATTACAATTTGAATACATCATAATACTAATGATAATAGAAATGTATTATGAAATTCTCATTTGCTAAACTGTTGTAAAAAGACATTGAATTAATAGGGCTACAAGCATTCAACGGTCTTCCCTAACCCCATTTCTTATTTCTTGGTGATACCAACCAATCGCAAATTATAAGCTAGTTTAATGAATTGTATGAACTAGTGCATCTGAAGTAGCATTCATCTTAGGGTATGAATTAGTGCATTAAAATTAGACTTATGAATGATATTGTATCTTATAGTTAAATGCTTCCAATGATACTCCTTCATGGATAGAAAAAGAGAACATGATAGACTATTGTGAAAAGACCCCTAACCTAGTGTAGCACATAAATTTCAAAAGTTAACAGTCTAATGGGACACAATAGCACCTTACTAACTTTAAACATATAGATATATACTCAAAATGGTAACTGCAAACTAGACAAAATTTCTTGCATCACATGATTATGTTAATTTCTAAATTGGGAAAACATCACTTGTTTTGTGTAAAGGATATAGGAATGGAAAATTGTCATGTCCCCGATGAAACAAATAATAACGAAACAATAGATGATAAGAATATCTTAGAGGATATCATGTAATACAACGTTCCAGAAGTGCTCCATTTAATAAAGAATGATGTCCTTATCTTGTTTCCCAGAAATCTGACGAAGGTATGCAGGAGACAATTGAACGTACTGCTACAATTGGGTTTACTATTGATGCAATTGAACTAGCGAAAGAGCATGTGAGTTTTTGCAAACATTTGAACAAAGTATGGGAGAGTTAGGGATTTAGGGATGCTTTTGCAATCATTTGAAGAAAAAGAATTATGAATTTGATTTTAGGATAAAACGGTGAGTATTGAAGATTGTATAGAATTTGTGTGATATAAAATGGTGAGCATTGAAGAATTTGCTTAATGTAAAATAGTTAGTTTTATAATTATGGGACCCACTTTCATTTAAAAATAAAAATACCACATCAATAAGTATTGAGTCCCATTAATGTGTAAAATGTTTTTAAAAGGCCACGTTGTATATGGTATGGCATTTAACTGGTGGAGGGTAACCACCGTTAGATTTTCCATCCTTTTATGGTTTGTTTCTAAAACACTAAGGTTTAAATTGAACACTCCAAAATGTTAGGATTTAACTTATATTATGGTGTAAACGTTAAGGTTTAAATTACACTTTTGGCCTATCAACTTATGTAACATTCGTCTATCACATCTAACTTCATCAAAATTCCTAAATAACCAAAAGTGTTTAACTGAAAATAAGGAAAACTAAGGCAGTTTAAGAAATGTCTAATCAAAGAGAAGAGCCCTTTTAAAATAGGGTTCTTTGAATAAGGTTCAAATGTTTAAAAGAAAAATTCTAAAATTATTATTTTAATAATTCTTGTAACTCTTATAATTAATATGATCTAAATTACTCTCATTTATTAATATATACAAATAATTTAAGCTGTATTTTATCATAGTGTTTATAAAAATCATCGAAATAATAATCATGTAGGAACTCTATTATTGAAGTTGTAAGTCCCGGACGAGTGGAGTCCATGATGAACTTACTTTATGGCCAAATAATGGGTCAAATGGCACATGAGTCCCAATTTACAATTAAGAGAGGATTATTAAAAGTGAATTAAGATGAAATTAATGAAAAGAATTGTTCAGAACTTCATTAATATTTTCCTTTTTTAAAAAAAAGTTAAAACTTTCTTGATTGAAAAACTTCAAATAAATGGGTAATTACATAAAGTCTGGTTTAGGCCTACAGAACCCGAGTAACTTGAACATATCTTTGACGGTGTGGCCCAGCCCAATAATACTGATGTTGGTTGATTTTACAAGTCTCGGCTCAATTTGCAGAAGCATAAACCTACTGAACTTCGCCGTTGTTCCTCCCAGCATTTCCCATCGTTGTCTCTCTTCTCTCTCTCATTCGCACTTGTTCTTCATGTCTTTCCTGTTATCTTTCACTTCATCTGGTCTCTTCCCACCTCTCACTGTGTGTAACCATTGTTTTATTCTCTTTGTTATGGATTGAATCTATCTTCCGTTTTGTCGTATTCTTCTTCTCTTACCTTGTAATGCATACTCTGTTTGTTCTTGAATAAGTTATATACTTCTTGATCATAATTAATCTGCTTAGGATTTCGACGTCATTCCTTTACCAGTCTGAAAAGTATGCGTTTTGTTGAAAATATTGCCACTATATGTTAGAAGTGTCTGATTGCTATGAGATCAAAACCCCACTCTTTTCTTGAGTTATATTGTGTCTTTCTTAACTATGGAAGAAAATTGTGTTTGGGGAGAAACCCACTGCAATTGCCTCGCACATTCTGTAGTTCCGCAATGTCCGCAATATGTTCGACGATAAGCCAAGCCCAAGTTCAAAGTGGTTTGCAGCAAGCGAAGGACACTGCTGAAGTCCTTAAGACGTGGGGTTGTAGTGAAGATGATGTCCAGAAGCTATTCTCTTCTCGACCTTCTTTACGCACTGCTGATCTTGCTGTACTTCAATCCAAACTACGTACACTTGAGAGCTTAGGTATCAGATCGAGTGACCTTGTCAGAATCATCCGTTGTCGTCCAAGGTTATTCAGTTGTAGGATTAATAATTGCTTCAATGAACGTATAGATTTCTTTATGACAATGTTTGGATCCAGGGAGCTATTGCGTAAGGCAATTATAAGGAATCCTTCGCTCTTGACATATGATTTCCATGATAGGATTAAGCCCGTCATCGCACAGTATGAAGCACTTGGCATTAGCAAAGGGGATCTGTTCTTATTGATCTTGTCTCGGCCCACTTTGATTCCTCGAACTTCCTTTAATGACGAGAAGATGGAATACATATGCAAAACTGGAACTTCCAAGGATTCCAAGATGTACAAATATGTCGTTAGCATTGTTGGTATATCCCGGATTGAGACAATTCGTCGAAAGGTGGCGAATTTTGAGAAGTTTGGGTTCTCCGATCACGAGGTTTGGAGTCTATTTGGACGTTGTCCTATTTTGTTGACAATGTCAGTCGATAGGGTTCAAAGGAACATGACGTTTGTCGTGGCTGTTATGAAGCTTCCTGCCAAAGTGGTACTAGATTATCCCTTTTTACTGCTTAGTAATCTGGAGTGTGTATTGAAGCCACGGGTACTTCTTGGAAAGAAGATACAAGATATGCATCTTTTCCCACAAATCATAGGACCTTTAATGTTGCGGGCTCTGAGGATGACTGAGGAGAGATTTTGTAAGGTCTTTGTTTCTTGCCACCCAAAGGGGGTTGCTGAGGATCTAATGGAATTTTATAAAAATGCGAAGAAGGTAAGGAGATTAGCTGAAGCCTCCAAGAAAAGTTTACATGAAGGTTTTCCTTTCTAAAAGGTGTAACATCTGCTCCAATGGATCTAAAGTCAACTATATAAATCTGGTAAAGAATTGCATCATGATATTCATGGTGCCTCGTCTTGTCTCTTGTTGAGGTTAAGACCCTACTCTCGATTTATGCTTTATTGTGCCAAGACACTTGAAGCAATGTTCACAACTATCCTTCGGCAGGAAACACAAAGTAGATTGATACAATGGAAATGTACCTACTATGTTGGTCCGAATGGGGATTGATTGAGCGTTGAATATTGCACATAAAAGGCTCTGGTACAGTGAGATTCCGAGAACATGATTCAGGGGCTCTGGTCTGGCTAAAGTCTTCTGACCAACCATTTTACTTTTTTATATCTTGAAAAAGAGTTGGACAATGCAAGGGAGATGGGTTACAGATTTTGGATCTGGTAGTTTAGCAATGTTCCTCAAACACTGCTTAGGTGAGTTCATTTTTCGTAGCAGTCCTCCTAAAGAGGTCAGGCTACCCATATTAGACGCTATTGTCATAGTGTTTGAGAGATTACCAAAATAAACGGTAAAGACAACCTATCCATTAATCTGTAGATTGTTCTCCTTCCCAAAACCTTTTGCCATTTCAATGGGTGTCAAGACTCTATTTTAGGAGTAACTGTAATATAATCCACAATTTTGTTAGTGTATGTTTTCTATTGAAGTCCATTAGTTCCATATGATTCTTCTAACTAGCAGTAGATAGACGATTTGGGCGACCGAAACTTTGAAAATTATGAGGCTTTTAGTTGCAGATAGCTCTGTTATGGTTGTATAATTGCTTTGCAGCATATTGAATTATCAAATAATGCAAGGAGAAACGTTAAGAAGTCAGTGATAAATAAATTCCAAGAAAAGACGAAGAAGAAGCTAAACAAAGGAAGTAGTCATGATTGTGCATATGCATGATCGTTCAGGAGTGCAGATGGAGAGTTGAAGACTATCTGCAAGCACGATCACGACAGAGAGTGCATGGAGCGACCAATCTACAATCATGCAAATTTGAGATTTTTCAAGTCCCGAGATTTGTATATTTTTTAAGATTTAGGGCTATTTTTGGAATAAAACAATTGTAGAAACCCGGTAAACAACCTTAGAAAGATCAACAAGTATTAAAGGCAAAGAGAAACATCAAAAGATGGGGCTGAAAACATAAAGAAAACATCAAAGAGAGAAAATTCTAGAATAGCAAAAACTGCAAAATTTTCTAGCTTAAGGACAAGAAAGAGAAAACATCCATAATTCAAACTTTTATTCTATTATTTTCTTTCCTTATCATTGAATGTTAATTACAGATAAGTTTAAATTATGATTAATTCAAAAGTAATTTCTAAGACAAATTTAGCAATCCATTTTTGAGCATATGGCCATGGAAGTCTCTCAGGTAGTGCAAATTCGCAAATTCTTGAGATTTTTTAGTATATATTATTAGACCCCGATTCTTTTCTTACTAGTAAGCATGTGATTAGTCTATGTTGAGGTTTAATTTGATTAATTTATTGTGGTTAGGAATTAATTATAATGTCTTTGGAGGGTAGAATTTTTTTATTTTAAAGATTGATGGATAAAAAGGAGAATTTGAGATTAAATTAGAAAGTATATGGTGTTAGTTAAAATTGAAAGAACATGATCTTGTAGGGTTAA
>JANQBM010000007.1:7810497-7823234 GCA_025594535.1 Erythroxylum domingense
TTGTATCTTTAAAAGTTAGTTTTTTTTAGGAAAATGAGATAGGTGTTGCATTATTCCCCTCTCCTCCCCTTTTCTGTCACACACACTTCACCTTATATTAAAAACTAGGATAAAATCATGTGATAAATAGATAGATGTCATAAAATGGGATAACTAGCTTAATTCTTTTGGTAGTGTAATTCATGTTACAGCCATGAGACAATGCTCATGGTTGTAGCATTTTAATTAAAATGTTACACATACGTTCATTTTTATGCTTTATCTTGTCTCTTTTTCTTTTAATATTTTTCTTCTTCTTTCTCCAAGAAGACAATAGAGTATGAATCTTCATAAAATGACTCAATTATAATACTTTCGACTCACTTTAGCTTCTTCAGCTCTGAAAATGAACTAAAGTGAGTATCTTAAGCATTTTTATATCAATAATCACTAAGTGTTATGGAATAAATGCATAATCAATTAAGCACATATCATTCAACATTGCTACCTATTTTATTTTAATTGTTTAAGTTTTAATTTTATTTATTAAAATCCGAAATCAATCCTTAGGTTAGATAATAGGAGAAAGGCAATTACTAGTAATCACTATCTTTATAGGACTGACCCATACTTACTAATACTAGCTACAACTACATCATGCACTTATTGAAAAATTAATAGTGGTGTAGAAATAAACCAATAATGAATCAAACAGCAAGAGAAAATATTGAGTTAAAGTCAGTACCTTCTTTCTTAACATATCCTCTCGTCACTAATCTTGTATGATAAAGCTCCACTTAGCCGTTGCAATCTTATTTGATCTTATATACCAATTTGTTGACAATGGTCTTCCTTCTTTATAATAGTGAAATAAAATTATATGCCTTAATTTTATAGAGGGCATATATTTCTTTTTGCATTGCTACCATCCATAGAGAACCGTCTTGGCCTTTTACAATCTTATGGAAAGTTGATGGTTGCACATCCTCTATTAGTAAAAAATACTTAATGTTACCTCCCATAATGTATTCTAAGTGCCAAGCTAGTTCTCTCCTTTCTTAAGTTGACCGTTGAATCTCTAGGGTTGAGGACTCAGCTTGTTCTTGTTTTTTTCAAAAATCTAAAAAGAATATATATTAACTAATAGCATAAGCTAGTACTCGATCCTAAGCAAGGATCATACAATTATATAAAAAAAGGCTATCCTACTCAATATATACAACAACTAAAAAATATATATCATATTAACCATATTTCCTTAAGATCTTGGCTAATTATGCATTACTTTCCATTGGTTAACATAACCGCTCTAATCATGTTGACAATTTGCTCAGCAAGTTCATACTTATGCTGCTCTTCTTTCTTGTAAAGTTTCTGATTCCTTTCTCTTTAAATGTAATAAATTACCATCTGAAATGAAGTCTTGATGATTATATTATTCCTTTGACTTATTCGAGTGCACCTAACGATAGTATTCAATGTCTCATGCCATATAAAGTTGAAGCTTGGGAGTTATATCATATTCAAAATTATACTCCACACTAATTTTTTATAGCTGCATTCAAAGAACAAATGGTTTCTGTTTTCGTTCACTTGTTTACATAAGACACATAACGGATCATAACTTCCAACCAACTATCTTTGGTTTTTAGTCTATTATTTATTGCTAACTAAGAGAATACTGCAACTTTGGGACTCAACACTTTTTTCCAGATGGTCTGTGCCCACGAAACTAGCTCCATTTTTTGAATAAATACATTGTGCCTAGATCTGGTAGTGAAAATCCCACTAACATGTAATGTTCATACCATTTTATTCTTACTTCTTACAGTAGGTATACTTGTTGATTGCGAAATCAATTACTTGTTTTATGTTAAAAATCGTAAGTATAGGAGTCATTACTTTTAGTAAAAATCAGATATCGTCCCATAGAGATTATGCTTAGGCACCATCTAATTTAGGTTGTGCTTTGTTTAAGACTCAAATTTAAATAATGACTGAAAAGTAAACTAAATAAAAACAAACTAGCAACAATTGAATAATGCAATAGCAAAAATCTGAAGAGACAATTAATCAAGTTATGGGAGAGGAGATTTTATCTATCATTAACGCAAATCTAGCCTTTTATGCATTTATGGGGTGTCAATTTTAGACGATCATCAGGTTGATTACTCTCTTTCGAGTTATAATCATTCCCTAAATTTTGAACCATAATCAAATTATGGACTTGCAATATCTCATTTCACAAATGACCTATAATTTTAATTAGTTCTAAAGCTCTCTAATAAATAATTGGGTCTTACATGGGATCTCTCTCTATGAAATTATTGACTAGATTGATTAAGCTGTCAATTACATCACCTAACTCTTATTAATCCATTCTAATCATTTTTATCATGTTCACCCTCTTAGTTTGTTACCAAAGTATGAAAATACATCCATCAATAGTGACAACCAACTCAAGTAAACACAAATCAACTAGATTAACATTAAAGATAAGTAAAATCTCGAAGGAAAAGTTAGAACATCATTAACAACTCAAAATCCATATCCATACAACCCATCTCAATCTTACACATTTAAATGAATCAAAAAGTAAATAGGGAGGAAATGAAACTCAGGTTTGATGATTCGAGAGAGCAGTGGCATCTGGAGATCACCCATTCCGGGAAGCTTCAGCGTCGGAACCATCTTCTTTTTCCTTTTCTTCTTTTCTCTCTCTCTTCTTTCTCTCTCTATTTTGGGTTTCCAAATGTAGGAAAAATGTAAACTTTTTCTCTATGATTCCATCATTATCCTTTTATAGCCTTTTCCAATTAAGGTAACCCTAGTGTCTTTTTGAGGTCTGAAATGTCCCTCGAAAACTTGAATCCGAAAGTGACTCCACATCTGTCTGCATGATCATAGCCCTTAGTGCATGATCGTGGCCTAGTTATCTGCTCTCCCCCACAATCGTGTCATATCCCCCACAATCTTGGCCCTATGCTTGAGGTTCTGTCACTACCACAATGGTGGCCCTATGTTAGTGTTTTTGTTACGATCGTGGCAAGTTCCCTACGATCGTGGCCTTATGTTTTGGATTGGGTCTCCTCTGAAACTCTTCCAAATGCCCTAAAATATTAACAAATTCATCACAACTCCTTATATATATAAAATTGAAGCTCAAAAACATGTTCTCACCCAAAGAACACTTAAAACACAAATGTTTATGAACTAACACAATTCTAAAGCTAAACACACAATAAAAAATCAACTTAACCACTAAACACAAGTAAAATTACCTATAAAAATACAATGCAATCTATGCTTATCAACATTCCTACAATTAAACTTTTGCTTGTCCTTAAGCAAAGAACAAATACAACCAATAAGATTCTATCACTTCATTTTTATAAAGATTAAATCATGCAATCCCTCAAACTTTAGCCAACTCAAGTGTCAAGCTACTACACACATCTTCACTAATTTTCATTATTATACATAAGCAAACTCAACTCTTGAAACCATCACTAAAAAATAAGTGTAAATTCAAAATGGACCTTCCTTACAAATTTCATTTATTTCTCTTAAGTGTTTGATGGTTAGTGATTTTCTCAAACTTCCTACAGGAAACTACACTATCATAGGCTTGATAATACACCAATTCTTCTCCACAATGATTACATGCCAGTATAGATCAAAAGGGCTTTGTTTCAGGTTGTAATGTGGCTAGGGTTAAGGTGGGTTAAATAGGTTTTATAGGTTTATCACAAGCATTTATAAACTACTAAGTGTACCAAAGGATGACAAAGACAAACTTCTAAGATATACAAATAGATAAGATTACTTCTTCACACTTATTGTAGCTATTACATGTTATTCATTTTTCTTTTCTTTCATTTTTTAGTTTGATTTTGTTCTTTTCTCTTTTTTTCTCATCTTTTTTTTTCATAATAAAGAAATGATGAACAAAAAACAACAACTATATGTCATGTGCTCTTAACTTGTGATTCCATGTTCAAGTATCACTTAGCTCTTTATTAACTTGTGATTGGGTAAGCTAATGGGGTTTGTGGGTTTTAAAATTAGGTAATTTCATGAAAAAAAAGGTTAAATACTCAATGGGGCTAGCAAGGGATAATAAAAGAGTAGGTCATTTAAGCCAAAGGTTAAAGCAAGAAGGCCTTAATCATTTCTATCTAGCATGCATCCAATAGATTTAAACCGATTCAAAGCAAGTTCTAAAGGTAATCACCTAAGGAAGCATCACACAAACAAGGAAATGAATTGACTATAAAATAGAGTTATAAAGACTTAATTCCTCGCATAAGCTTAAATGAAAATTCATTATGCTTCTATACAATATCTCATTATTCAAGTGTCAAGTACTGAGTAAGCTTATGCGGCTAACTACTTTCATCACTCCACATGGTTCACTCTCCACTCAAGTAGCATAATTTAAGTTCACGCATGCATTTAATCTCATTCCAACTAGCATTATAGAATCTTATAACAACAAATTCATTTCAAGGATTCAAATATATGGGAAATGACACATATAATAATAACAACCCAACATGCATCCTAGAGGACATGCAAAACTGAAAACATAAATGCAAAGACTACCTCCCCACACTTAAACAAAACATTATCCTCAATGTGAAAAAGAGAACATTCAAAACCAACAAACAACACCATGAAAAACAAAACACAAAACACAAAAAGAATAATAGAAGAGATTAAGGATAAGATGGGCTTATGGTGTCAATGCCGATAGAAGTGGCATGTTTTTCCTCTCATCCTTTGGTCCTCCAACAAGTTATGATGCACAATAAATCTTCAAGTAACCTCAAATGTATCATTGGGGACCTAAACAATAAGAGAATGAAGGACAAAACAAATTAAACGAAACTAAGTATTATTAAATCAAAACAAAACCACATTAACACAAAGATAAATAAATGAAAGACAAACATGCTAAGTTAAGGTAATTAGCTTGACCATTCCATATGAAGTCATAAAAGAGTGAGTGAAAGATAAGAGAGTACATCCCTTTCTGGTGAGAATGTCCCTCCAATGTAAAGCTTGCATCTATGTCCATTAACCTTAAAAGTTTCACCATTTCATTTTCTAACTCCAATGCTCTATGTGGAAATAGTTGACTAACCTTGAATGGGCCACTCCATCTTGACTTGAGCTTTCTGAGAAACAACCAAAGTCGTGAATTGAATAGAAGGACTAAGTCCCCACTCTTGAATTCCTTCTTCTTAATGTGGTCATCATGACACTTCTTAGCTCTTGCTTTGTACAACTTGGCATTTTTATATTCCTCATATCTTAATTCTTCTAATTCATTAAGTTGTAACAATCTCTTTTCTCCTCTTAGCTTCCAATCTATGTTTAATTTTCTAACTGCCCAATAAGCCCTGTTCTCCAACTCTAATGGTAAATGGAAAGTGTTGCCATATATAAGTCAATATGGTGTTGTGCCTATAGGAGTTTTGAAAGCTGTCTTGTAAGCCCATAACGCATCATCCAGCTTCAAAGCTCAATCTTTCCTTGACGTACTCACTACCTTCTCCAAAATCTTTTTCAACTCTCTATTCACCACCACTTGGCCACTCATCTGTAGATGATAAGGGGTTGCCACTCTGTGATGAACATTATATCTTCTCAGAAGATCCTCAAAGGTTTGTTGCAAAAGTGGCTCCCTCCGTCACTTATGATAACTCTAGGCACCCCAAATCTAGTGAAGATCTTCGTGATGAATTGCTGCAGTACATTGCCATTATTTGTTAAAGTAGTTATTTCTTCGACCCACCTGGACATATAATCAACTCCAACCAATATATAAGAGTTACTGAGGGAAGATGGGAATGGTCCCATGAAATCCAAGCCCCACTCATCAAATATCTCCACCTCTATGATGTTTGAAAGTGACATATCATCTCTCTTCAAAATATTGTCCACTCTTTGGCACCTATCACAACATAATACAAAATCTCAAGCATCTTTAAATAAGTTTGGCCAATATAATCCACACTCCAAAATGGAAGCAACCATCTTGTTTGCTCCATAGTGTCCGACATAAACTAAACTATGAAACTGAGTCAAAAATTCAGGCATTTCATCTTCAGGAACACAGTTATGAATCAAAATATCATCACATATTTTATATAACACAGTTTCATCCCAAATATAGCCAAAAAATTGAAATAAAAACTACTTCCTTTATTGATGTGAGAGATTAGGGGGAAGAATACCACTTGAGAGATAATTGGCAATATATGCAAACCAAGAAAGAAAAGGATTTTCTACCATCATTAAAGCCTCGTAAGGAAAACGCTCTTCAATTTCCTCTTCTTCTTCATTTTATTCCCCTTCAAGCCCTGATAGGTGGTCCGCCACAACATTTTCTGCTCCTTTCTTATCTTTAATTTCAATGTTGAATTCTTGGAGCAGAAGCACCCATCGAATAAGCCTAGCCCTGGCATTCTTCTTTGCAAAGAGATATCGTAATGCTGCATGATCTGTAAAAACAATAACTTGTGAGCCCAAAAGTTAAGAAAATTTTCATATGTAAATACCATTACATGTAACTCCTTCTCAGTGCTGGTTTAGTTAAGTTATGCTCTCATCAAGGTCTTGCTGGCATAGTAAATTGCATGTAACTTCATCCACTGTTTGAGTACATAGCCAATAGCATGGTCATTTGCATCACATATGATCTTGAAAGGAAGTGACAAATCTAGTGTCATCAAAATAGGTACTATTGTAAGTGTCGTCTTTAACCCATTAAAGGCATCTAAACAATCATCATCAAACATAAAAGGAACATCTTTAACTAACAAGTTAGTTAATAGTCTAGCAATAAAAGAAAAATTCTTGATGAACCGTCTGTAAAACCCTATATGACTAAGGAAAACTCGTATGCTAAATATCCATAAAAAAAAGCAATAAAAAGCATGGCCAGCTACCCTCTTAATCATTTAGTCCATAAAAGGTAATGGAAAATAGTCTTTCTTGGTGGCCAAATTAAGCTTCCTATAGTCAATGCACACTCTCCAACCTGTGATTTCCTAATGGAAATCTGTTCACTTTTTTCATTCTTCATCACTATCATGCCTCTCTTCTTAGGCACACATTGCACTGGACTCACCCACTTACTATCTAAAATTAGGTATATAATGCCTGCATTTAAAATCTTCACCACTTCCTTCTTCACAACTTCTTGCATATTTGGATTTAACCTTATTTTCCTCTCCCTTATTGTCTTGCATCCATATTCAAGGTTAATCATATGCATCACTATATTGGGGCTAATCCCCCTAATATTAGAAATTTTCCACCCCATGGCTCTCATCCTCTTCTTAATGGTCTCTACCACTTTATCTTCTTGCTCAACATTCAATTGGTTGGAAATGATGATAGGTAAGGTATGGTCCTTGCCTAAAAATGTGTATCTTAGGTGAGAAGGTAAGGTTTTTAGTTCTAAAGTGGGAGGCATTACAATGGAAGGTGGTGTGGGTGCACTTTCTCTCTCTCTCTAACTTCTCTCTCTCGCCCTCCTCAGACAATTTCTCTTCACTCACACTCTCATCCCTATGCACTTCAATAATTTTCACAAATCTTCATTTTCCTTCTCAACCTCCTCCACACAATCATCCATAACATTAATCTTCATACAAACACTTCTATCCACTGGTTTCTTCAAAGATTTAGTCATATTAAATTTAACCTGCTCATCACCAATTCTCAAAACCAATTTTCCTTCATGCACATCAACTAATGCCCTACCAGTATTCATAAAGGGCCTACCCAAAATCAATGGACAATTCATATCTTCTTCAAAATCCAACACAACAAAATCAACAGGAATTATAAATTTAACCACTTTTACCAAAACATCTTCTACTACCCAAAATGGTCTTTTAATGGATTGACCTGTAAGTTGGATAAGCATGGATGTTAGCTTGACATCCCTTAGCCTCAATTTTTGAAAAATAGTTAAAGGCATTAAGTTAATACTTGTGCCTAAATCACATGAGCATTTAGAAAAGTCAAAATTACCAACAACACATGGAATAGTAAAATTTCCTAGATCTTGCAGTTTTGAAAGCATTGTGCTTGTGATGATTAAAGTATAATTTCCTACAAGGTCACAATATGATTGTCCTCCCAATTGCTCAATATGTCCTTGAGAAACTTCACATACTTAGGCATACACTCCAATGCCTCCACCAAAGAAAAATTAATATGAAGTTTCTTTAACTTCTCCAAAAATTTAGAGAATTGAGTGTTGACTTGATGTAATCTCACCCTCTGCGACTACGGAATCTTAGGCTTGTAGGGTGGTGGTGGTACATATGGCTTCTCTTCTTCTTTGCCTTATACCTTTTCCTTTTGTGGGCTATCTTTTTACACACTTGGCTCCTCCAATTGCTTGCCATTCCTAAGTGTGACAGTCTTAAGTTGTTCCTTTGAATTGGCCTCAGTGTTTCTTGGTAAGCTTCCTGCATTCCTAGAAGCAAAGCATTAGTAAGTTGACCTACCTGTACCTCCAAGTTATGGATGGATAAGGCATGGTTCTTAGCAATCTAGTTAAACATTACCTCTATTCTTTTTTTACTCTCTTCTTGTCTTCTTTGGCCTTCCTCTTGGCTTGAGAACTTTGACCCCAATACGTCCATTAACTTACCCATTTTATTCTTCAAATATCCAAAATGGTCTTGTTGAAATCCCGAAGGTCTTTGTGTTCTCACTTGGCTACCTGTATTGTTAGTACTCCATGAAAAATTTGGGTGGCTTACCCAAGATTGTAAGTATTAGAGTATGGATTGTTGTTACCTCTTTGCAGTTGACCCAAGTAATTTAATTGTTCTGTACCACTCGCTCCTAGTAAGACACATTCAGCCATGACATGATTGTCCCGCCCATATAATTCACATTCTAACTATATGGTTTTGACTGTGGATGAAGAAGCTCCTTGTATGTTACTTAATTACTTGGTGAGTTCTTGCAAAGCTATCACCAAATCAAGTGGAATCATTCCTTTTTGCTCCTTGGACCCTTGTCTGCTCCTTTCATTTGACCACATACAACTATTACTCACTAACTCTTTCAAAAGATCATGAGCTGCATCAATGGTTTTCTTCATTAAAGACCCTCCTATAGTTGCATCTATTGTTCCTCTTGTGCTCTGAGTTACACCGTTGTAGAATGTCTACAAAAGAAATTTTCTCAGAAGGTTGTGGTAGGGGCAACTCCTTTGTAATTCCTTAAATCTCTCCCAAGCTTCATATAATAACTCCCCATCACTTTGTTGAATTTGGTGATATCTTTGATGATTTTTGTTGTCTTAATCAAATGAAAGTACTTAGCTAAGAAAGTTTGGGCTAACTGCTCCCAAGTAGTGATTTGGCTTGTAATGAGTGAATTGTAGTATGCCTTTTCCCAATCCCTCAAGGTAAAAGAAAACAATCTTAATCTCACAACATCATCAAAAATCTCATTAAACCTAAAACTATCACAAATCTCCAAGAAATTTGCGAGATGGGTGTTGGGATCTTTATTGGACGACCCATAAAATTGCACACTACCCTGAAGTATATTGAGGAGTGCCAGCTTCATCTCAAAATTATTGGCTTGAATCGCTAGCCTTGTAACTTCTTAAGGATTGAAACCTGGCCTCATAAAGTCCATCAATGTCCTCTCAACTCCTCCTTACTCTTCTTCTTCTGCCATATTTCTTTGTATTTGTTCTTAGTGTCTAGCTCTTCTTAGTTCTTTTTTGTGCCTCGAAATATCTTAAAGTTCTTCTTCACTAAGCTCGTTAGACCTTCTCGTACTCCTTATGTTCATAAACCTGCAAAAACTCAAGGAAAAATATCAAACACTCTTAAATCAAAGTCACCTAAACTAAACAAGATGCTAAACAAAACAATCACAGGTAATGGCGCCAAAAACTTGTTGATTGCAAAACCAATTATTTGTTTTACGCTAAAAACCTTAAGTATATGGGTTGTTGCTTGTAGTAAAAAGTGATATCGTCCCACAAAGATTATGCTTAGGCACCACTTAATTCAAGTTGTACTTTATTTAAGACTCAAATTTGAATAATGACTGAAAAGTAAACTAAATCAAAACAAACTAGCAACAATCAAATAATGCAATACTGGAAATCCGAAGAGAGAATTAATCAAGTTAGTTTTCAATTTCTCAATCAAAGGAAGAAAATCTGAGAATTTAGGTTTACCCAAAGTTATAGATACCCCCAAATATCTGAAAGGACTATCTTGTAGTTAAAACCTGACCATACTGCTAATCCATTTAGGATTCCTAACATTAGAGGACACGTACACTCCACTCTTCTTCTCATTCATCTCCATCCTTGACCAACCAGAAAATGTTTATACCATGTTCATCATCATCCGAATAGCCTAAGGTTCAGCCTTGCATAATAGTATAACATCATCTGTATAAAGAAAATATGAAAGCTTCATCTCCCTACATTTGTAATGATATTGAAACATTCCATTACTTTCCACAAGTTTGGATACAAGTTTGGAAAATCTTTCCAACGCTGGAGCGAAAAGGTAAGGGGAAAGTGGATCCTCTTGCTTAATCATTCTAGTGTTTTTAAAAGGTCTAGAAGGTATTCCATTCACTAATACACTCACAGAGGTTGTTTGAATACATTACATTATCCACTTCTAAATTCTATCAGGTAATCCAATGGCTTCTAGACAATCTTGTAAACATTCCAAGCTAATGGAATCATATGCTTTAAACAGGTCTATCTTCAAGCACAAGTCTTATTGTGTTTACTAGAATGATACCCAATAGCTCCTACATAATCAATATATTATCACCTATACTTTGTAAAGATAGAAATGCACCTTATGCCAAATTAACCACCTCAGACAAAATTATTCTCAATCTATTTGCTAGTAATTTGGCTATTATTTTATAGATAGTCGAATAACAAAAAATTGGTCTATAATCAAAAATCATCGTAGGTTTATCCTTCTTAGGAACTAAGCAAATAAAAGTAGGTTTACCTCCTTCAGTATTAAATTAGAGGAAAAGAACTCCAACACCAGATTCGTTAGAAAAAGGTCAGTGATGTTCCAAGTTTTTTGAAAAAAACCATCAGAATAACCATCAGGACTAGTAGCCTTTGAGCCATTGAGACTAAATAACACCTCTTTCAATAGCTGAGAATTGAAAGGGGCATTAAGCATCTTCAGTAGTGACTGATTTGGAATGAACTCTAGAACATTTTTACCCCAAAACCTCTCTGTTGAACTTTAGACCTTCTCATAATATTTATGAAGTAGCCTTTTATATAATTAGATAACTCCTGTTGATCTTTTATAGTGTTACCCACCTCATCCTTCAATTCAATAATTGTATTATTGTTCCTCCTCTCTAGTATAGACGTATGGAAAAACTTATAATTAACATCCCCATCTTTAAGTCACGTCTGTCTTATTTTTTGTTTCAAAATTGAATTCTGTAATTTCAGCTCTTCTTGGTATTACTTCATCCTTTCTGCTTCAATGTTTCTTAGTCCCACATTATGAGGATCCTGATAACACTTATACTGAGCCTCTGTCAGTGCTTTACTGAACTCTTTCAAATTACGATAACGTTATTACTAAATTGCTTAATACTAACTTTTGCTAACTTTAATTTTTGTATTAGCTAAAAAGATTTATAACCTTGCACCTCCTGTACCCATACCCTGCTAATTAAAGCCATAAAACCCTCTACTTGAGTTAATCCATTGAAAAATCTAAAAGGAGCATCCATTCTTATCCCTACACGCATCTGTTGTACCAGGATAAAAGCATGATTAGAGAATACTGGATCACTAAAAAATGCAGAAGCTCTAGGAAGAAATTAAGCCACTTGTGATTCACCAAAGCTCTATTTAGCTTTTTCCTTGTTAGCATATTCCCCTGCTATTTGTTTTACCAAGTGAACCACCTCCCTAATCCTCTAAGGTCCAATAGATCAACTCTTTGAAAAAGCCGTGAAAGCTCTTTCCCTATTCTAGAATTGTAACCAGCTCCACCCTCTACTTCATCCGAATTACGACAACAACTAAAGTCCCCTATTACTAACCACAGGGACAATATACGATCATAAAGAATCTTCAACTCCTCTCTTTTCCCTTTAAAATGAAAAATTTGATGTATATGCTATTGCTATTTCAAAATAGAACTTGCCTATTAGCCAGCTACTCACTCATCTTGATAACATTTTCCTCCACAAAATCATAATTATACCAACATAAAATTCTACCATTGTAATGATATGCATGATTAAAGATAAACTTCCATTTAGGACCTAAAAAAGCCATACTCCCTTATCAGAAAGGGTCTTTATTTTAGTCTCCAGACGACCCACCAAAATAGTTTTTCTCTCCTCTATAACTTCCTTTACCATCATCTTCTTAAGAGGGTCATTTAACCCCCCTGTATTACATACTAGTATAGTCATCTAAGGAGAAACCCCTTCAGATTTAGCCATCCTACTTGCAGATTTCCTTCTATTATAACTATGTGTAACAAAACTCCCATGCTTCAGATCATTCTGCTCTACTATTTGTATTGATACTTGATAGTGTGTAAATCTAGCATGTTTTAGTTCCTAATTCTATGCTTATTTGGTGATTTATTGTGCTTAAATGTGAGATTTTACTTGTTTTTATATATTTTGGTTAGGGATTGCTAGATATGATGAAAAGGAAGCATTTGGAGCATATTTGAGGA
>JANQBM010000007.1:7842708-7856805 GCA_025594535.1 Erythroxylum domingense
AGTAAGAGGCAAAGCTCAATTGCACTATCTACTGCAGAAGCTGAATATATGTCTGCTGCAAGTTGTTGTTCACAGACGTTATGGATTAAGTATCATTTAGAAGATTATTCTGTAAAAGAAGAACAAATTTCGATCTTCTGTGACAACACAAGTGCTATCAATCTATCAAAGAATCCAATACAACACTCAAGGGTGAAGCATATCAAAGTTAGACATCCTTTTCTATGAGACTATGTACAGAGAGGAATCATCAATCTTCAATTTGTAGAGACAAGTCATCAATGGGCAGATATCTTTACTAAGCCTTTGAACAAAGAAATATTCAAAGAAATCAGACGAAACTTGAATATGGTAGTCTTTAGAGACTAATCATCTAACATGTCATGACCCAGACGATTCTTACAAAAGGAAGATAAAAAAGCTTTAACTCTTCAAAAGTCAGTAAATACAAGTTACAGACGATAATTATTTTTGGAGGGAAATATAAAGGAAATCCTCTCAGACGGTTCAGAATATCACCTACTCTAGAAAACTCTTGAAATCCTCTAAAATCGATTTTTGCAGAACTCTCAAAAATAACTGTTCATTTTGAGACCTTTCGGTTACGCTCTCATCTTCAGATACTAATCTCATTACCTTGAGAAGTTTCTACTATCTAAAGATTACAATGGAGCAAGCAATGATTTATGGAAAGCATGTTGATTTCGAATCCTTGAAGGAGAATCAGATGGACATTGAACTAGAAGTTAAGACGGTCGGATAGAAAAACTTCTTTCAGGTTCGTGACACAGTTTATCTGAATGAAGTGTATGATTTTTGGAAGAATGCAAATATGGTAGATGATACAGTAGTATCATTGGTGGATAGACTATCAGTTATTGTGACACTGGAGCTAATCAAGAAGGTTATTGGATATCCGTGTGCTAGAGAAGAGGTGTCTTACAACCCTAGACGGATGACTCAAAATCGTCTAGAGAAGGCATTGGTAAATCGACAACTCTATGGGTGTAGTGACCCAAAGGACAAGAAGTTATCGAACCTTGTTCCGAACCCTAGGGTTCTATACAACATACTTTTCCATTGCATTCTACCAAGAACAGGATCAAGGAATGTTGTAACAACGATAGATGAGTAATGCATGTTCTACCTACTCAACTATAAGGCTATCAGTCTTCCATACCTGATTCTGAGGTACATAATGAAGAAGAAGAAGGATTCTAATGCCTTTCCATATAGGATACAGCTAATAAGAATCTTTAGAGATTCTGGAATTCTCCTTGACAGAGGAAATAGGATGAAGATGAATATTAAAAGTGTTATTAATGCAACAACCATCGGCAAAATGGGATTGAGTACAACTTCTATGCCAAAAGCAAGGATTGAGGGGGGGCATACAACCAGGAGCAGTATGAGTGGGAATATTACTCCCAAAGAGAAAAAGAAACCTCAATCTTCTGAAAGAACGGCTGTGGAAGAAAAGAAGAAATCGTCAGAAGTAGCAATTGAAGCTAAGACGATGAGGAAAAGAGAAGAAAGCCAGGTGAGTCTATCTGGAAAACAAGTGTGTTTGAAGAGAAAGGCAGAGGCACTTGATTTTGAGAAAGTCAAAAAGATCACCAAAGATTTTAACTCTTCGATAAGAAGAACAAAAAAGAGGGAGACGGATGACTCTTGGTGAAGACTCTCATCAGATAGAAAAGACACCACAAGCTACAAGATCCCCGGTCTCAATTCTGCAACAAATGCAGACAGAACCAACCAAAGAGGCTGGAATTAAGAAGAAATTGGAGTTTGAAAGAAAGAGAACTCAACCACAACCACCTTCTAGACTCGTAGAAGAAAATAAAAAGTTAAAGACCAGTCAGAAAGAAACCACTTCAACTGGGAGTCAACGAAAAGAAAAATCAGTTAAAAACAGAGTGGTATCTCATAGTCCAATCAGAAAAGAGGAATTAAGAATGAAGGTGATTGAAGAAGAGGAACCTGTTAGAAGCAGAAGCTCAATTATAATCAGAGAACCTGTGAAAAGGTTGGTCAAGGTACAGTTTGAATCTATTTTGATCAATAATCGGTCTATGCATCTTCTAAATCATGAAGAAAGGAGATTATATGGGATTCTGAGGGATGAGAAGTCAGAACCATATCCACTGAAGATGACTAAAGATCGATACACTATCTACCCAGCAGTAAGTAGAAATTTAATCGAGATCATACCTGACATACAACCAAGAGCTTCAAACATTGTATGTAATGTTGAAAAAGGGAAACAGAAGATGTACCCTGAAAGAACAACAAGTGACCTAACTAAAGAACAGATACATGAAGTAGTGAGAAACACAGATGAGGCATGTAATGCAAAACAATTAAGGGGAATCTATGTTTCACATCACATCTCAAAAGCATCAGAAAGTAATTATGGACACTTCACTACAGATGCAAGTTCTTAAGTAGTTGGAAGAGTGACTAAAGGATAATATAGATCTATCCAGGTTGGAGGTATGTTTGTCAACTTAGAGACTTTTGTGCACCTGATTATGTAGTTTAGACCTTTAAGTTTTATACCCTCAATAAAAGATATCCTTCACCTTCTTAGAAAAACCATTCCCAAACTACCTAGACCTGATGACCTTGATCTCCTTGAAGAAAAGCAATTCTTCAAACCTCTTATTTTGAAAATAGTATAACTCGATGTCTTACCCTCAGAAACACTAGATGCTACAAAATTTAATCCATCGAGTCCAACTCAACAAGTCAAACTTATTGGAATGGAACAAGTAAGACCTTCTGAGCAGTGGAGTCAAGAAGCCTTAGTGAAGGAAATTGCAGAAATTCATACTAAGGTTGACAATCTACAAGACTCAATTGGTGATCTTCATGAGGAATTAGCTTATTTACGAGTTACAATAGAAGCAGACCTCAAGTTGATCAGAACAAATATTCAGCATATGTTTTCTGAAATAATGAAGCATCTGAGGTAACATTTTTTATTAATAACAAATAGGGGAAGAAGAGAAAAGAAAAGAAAAAAGGAGACAGGGGAATACAATATAAAGAAGAAGAGAAAAGAGGTAAAAATTCATTTACTTTGATTTTTCTAAAATTATGATTATTTGTTATCATCAAAAAGGGGGAGATTGTTAAATCAAGAGGACTTTACGATGATTAATTTTGATGACAATCAAATAATAATAATGTTAGAAACAAAAGAACATCTTTGACAAGTGTGTTAAGTTTGCAGATGTAGACGCAAAGTCAATATAAACGCAGACACAGAAGCAAAAACAATATAGAAGCAGATGCAGACACAGATGCAAAGTCAATATAAACGCAGACGCAGAAGCAAAATCAATATAGACGCGGATGCAGACGCAGACGCAAAGTCATTATATACGCAGACGCAAAATCAATATAGACGCAGATGCAGATGCAGACACAGATACAAAGTCAATATAGACGTAGATGCAGATGTAAAATCAATATAGACGCAGATACAGACGCAGACGCAGACGCAGAGTCAATATAGACACAGATGCAGACGTAAAATCAATATAGATGCAGACGTAAAATCAATATAGATGCAGACGCAGATGTAAAGTCAATATAGACACAGACGCAGACGTAAAGGCAACACAGACGCAAAGAAGACATAGACGATACCACGAAGATACATTAGCACGTCAGAACAGTTATTCAGTTAGAGTTAGTTACAAAACTCAACTAAATGAAGGTTATCAAGAATAAAGAAGCGGTTTTTAAAGATCAAGAAGCAATTAGAGACAAAGGCTATAAATATTAGTCGTAGTTGAAGACGCTACAATTTTTAGACAAGTTAGAAAGTTAGACAATCTGAGAGAAAATTCTTAAAGTGCTTACTTAGAATAGAGCTAACATTACTGTAACAAAAGCTCACAATCTTTTTCTAGTGAGAGAAAGAAAAGGAGCCTGGAGAGGCTAAGATAGTGAAAGAATACTTTGTAAGAGACCTGAAGAGGCTCTAGAAGGGAAGAAAGAATACTTGTAATCGTTTAGAGAATAGTGAAACACTCAGACGAACTCTGAGGACTGGACGTAGCCTACAGTTTGTGGTGAACCAGTATAAAAATCGCAGTGTCTATTCTCTACTCTTTACTTCAATTTATTTTGCTGTTTAACAATCATATAAAAGTAACTTGCGATTTAACTAAGTAATAACTTTGTAATATCTTTTTAACAAGAAAGAGAAGTTCTTTACAAGATTTTATATTCTCAAAAAGGATACACCATTCAACCCCCCCTTCTTTTGCATCAAGTTTCTTAGACGTAAAGTCTATACTAACGTGTGATTTACTTCAAAAGTGAATGAGAATTGTTAATTGTGAGAGCAATTAATTCTACAATCGAAATAACGAGTAATTGAGTGATAAAATGTGAATATGGATATAGTGTGAAAATTGAAAGGATACCCGGGATTGTCATGAACATGCATTGTACATATTCCGTATACACACTTGTGCTTAAATGCATACTTATAATTGTGCAATTATTAATGTGTGTGCATCGTGTGTTTGCCATAATGATGTGTAGGATAAACGTCTGCATTCAAATGTTTCCAGATCATTGAAGCTAATACTAATCTGGAGCGTACAGTGAGTAGACCTAGATGGTCTCATTCCACTGTTTGCTTTGTTTGACTTTTCATATTGATTGACTTTTGAATGATTATGTGAAAGTGTTTGACTATATTGGTTTTTGGACAGGAGGTCCGATGAATGTGTTGTATGAAAGAATATTGAAGTGCTCATTGTATGTGAATGAGATGAAATAAGTGTGCATAATATGATTTCTAAATGTCAGACCACGGTCCGATGACAAGTGTGTTTTTGAATGTGCGTTTGCATATAAATGAAAGAGTGATTATCAGCTTTAATGTTGAATGCCAGACTAAGGTCCGAGGATATGGGATTGAGAGTGAATAGGAATATGCAAATGTAATTGATGCATTCCATGTCATGAATGCATGAAACATAATGGATGTTGTAACCAGAGTAGCCACCGATAAGAGCTTAATGCTCAACGAGTGAAAATGAGCCTCGAGCTCAAAAGTGATTCAGAACCTCAGGCTCAACATTTAACGAGCCCTATATGGTATAGTTATCAATGAGCCCTATATGGCACAGTTATTAATGAGCCCTTTAAGGGACAGTTTAGTCACTCGGTCACAATAAAATAACAAATGGAAAGTGGGTCTCATATGCATTGCATATGCATAATTGAGTGATTAAATTGTATTGAATGTGAAGTGCGAAATGTGTAATGCTGTGAATTATGTGTTACGTGATTGGGTGAGCCATCGATGATGGTCACTCATTGAGTTCTCAAAACTCACCCAAAATTTGCAAATATTTTTCAGGATCAGAAGAATACCCCATTAGGCAAACGGGAGTATACCTACAACTTTCAAGTAAAGGATAGAGGTCAGGATCAGTTCACGTCTGCATTCCTATTTCGTTCATTTATATCAGATTGTGTTTTTAGTAATGATTGTATCATCAATATGTAAATAATTCTGTTCTGAATCAACATTCCAAATTGGAAATGTTAGTAATTGATTTTGAAGTGTAATGAATTATGACTACAAGTCTTCTATTTTATTAATGGGCCCAAATGGCATTGTAATTCTAATGATTGTATGGCTGTGATTGAAAGATTTTATGATTGTAACGGGCCCGAATTGATTATTGATTTCCTGCAAAAGTGTGCATTGTTTCAAAAAAAACTTTGTAATAAGATTTGACTGATTGAGTGTTCTAGCACTCCACTCTCGAGGGGCACGAACTCAGATATCACCCATTGATGTCGGGTTCGGGTCTTGCGGGATTGGGGTGCTACACCTAACATGCACTTTCACATGGCACGTGCTTGAATTTCCTAGTGATTTACGGGTATGTGCTCGATGGAAGCGGGATGCTACAGTTAGTAGCAGCCCCTAAACCAAAAGTTCAATGTAAATAACCCAAAGAGACATGTAAGGGCCAAAATGAAGAGAATCATAACCTAGAAGGTGATAAATCTCTGATCCAAAAGTTAAGGGTTTGAAAACATTCCTCTTCATGAGGATCAATTTCATTGAGAGATGTGATTAATGAGTTAGGCTAATTGTGGCTACAGATTTTTCCCAATTCCATAGGGAAAGCTGATTGAAGGGAGATTGGGCTTTATCTAAAGAACAAGTGATTGTGGCTTTATGTTAGGATTTAGTAATTCTTTAATATGTTTTTAATTGCCAGACATAAAATAAAACTTGCTTTTCGATATAGTTCCTACCTGTACTAGTTGATTCTTTGTAGATATGTCCCTGAATGTGTGAAATAAGTGAGCTAACTAAAGAACTTTGTCCTCCATTGTAACATAAGAACCTATAGGGACATGCTCTCTTAAAACTCGCAAGGCGCTTGAGTTAGGATTTGGCCATCTCCAATCGCTAGCATACGTGACTTGTTAAACCTTAGCATTAGTTAGAATCTCCTCTGTGACTAATCTGACAGCTCTAAATTATCAAACCAAAAATAAGTAGCTTTCTTATTCCTTATTTTGTGTTGGACAATGGATCTTATGTTATCTATTGTCATTCAAATTTCTTCCAACTCTATGAGTACCTTATGCTTCTCTTATATTGTTATAGACTTTTTCTTGCTAAGAACTCGGCTTGAATCCACTTAATTCAAAGAAAATGTTTTAGTAAAGAGCCCTTAATGATTTTTATTTTCTTCACTTATATGTTGCGTACTTGATTGTAGGTATACAATAGTTAGATGTTGATGAGTGATTCCATGTTTTAAACCAAAGTGTATAACGTAGCTATAGCTAAAATTGGTACGTACGAGTCGATCCCATGAGGACTATAATTATTAGCATTTACCATCTTTTTATTATCTAGCCTAAAAAATTATTGTATTGAAGATAAATAAAATGAAAAATTAAAACAATAAACTAAAATTGATCAATACAATTAACTAATTGAAATGAAAATTAAACTAAGAAATAATTAAAGAAAACTTTGGTACCTAAATTTCGAATCCCGCTAAGACTTCTAGTGCAATCATAATTTCACTAAGCAATTTAAACTTTAGTTCATTGAACCTAAAAAATTTGTATCTTATGTTAATATTTTTCTCAAAATTATTTACAATTAATCATTGGTTGATTAACTGAAACCTCTTTCTAGTTAAAACTCTTAAGATTGCATTAATCAATTCGTTAATTTTACTATTATGTTTGACCATAATCCAGAGGATTTATATCAACCTATCTCTAGTTTTACGTGTAACTCCACTCAATTATGATATATCTATTCATACAAAAGGATTTCACATTCTCAATTGCATAAAATCATACATGAAATAATATGCTAGCAATATTAATTCAAGAATAATTAAGAACATATAATTGAATCTCAATAAAACTAAAAAATGAACTAAGTTAAAATAAAAATCACTGTAAGGTCTATCCTAGGTTCAACTAATCTAAGTACCAACAAAAGTTTAGCTCATAATCTTAACATCAAGACTAAATGAAAAACTAAAAACTAAAAGAACCATGATGAAATCCCTTTTAATCTTTATTAAATCCACTTTATATTGATAAAAATCACCCCATATATCTTTTCTTACTTGTTCTTCATTTTACTATCATTCTAAGCCATCAATTGGTATTTTACTGAGCCTCCTACAAACTCCTTTTGACTTCCCTCGTTTTCTCTTTATTTTATCTATTTATTGCTCAAATTTAGGGTTTTTCGGTTAGACATAGTCACTCACACGGTTGTGTGCATAACTGTGTCCCCCATTCTTTCTTTAAAAAGTCATAATTGAATTAGACTTAAATTAATGTAGGTAAAATTCTTAGGCTAATTTCATTCTTTCTGGAAAAGGAGACTTCAACATTATAAAGTGAAATTTAGAACTAATTATGAATAAAAATCTTTAAAAAATTATAAAGAAACACAGTCCTAGAGAGCTATACAGGTAGCCACATGATTGTGTAGGCTTACATAGGCACCCAAAAGGTCTATCCCATGGTTCATCTAATCTAAGTACTAACAAAAATTTAGCTCATAATCATAACATCAAGATTAAAGGAAAAACATAAAAATAAAAGAACCATGAAGACATCCTTGTTAATCTTCATGAAATCCTCTTTAAATTGACGAAAATCTACCATAAATATGTTTTCTTATTGCTTATTCTTCATTCTCTCTATTGTTCTAGGCCATCAATTTATGTTTTTTCGAGGTAATACGAACCCCTTTTCGACTTCCCCTATTTCCTCTTTATTTTATCTACATATAGATCAACTTTAGGGTTTCTTAAGTAGACACGATCACTCACACGACTATGTGCATAACCTTGTCCCACTCTTTCTTGAATCTTAAAAATTGTGAAAAAAACACTGTCCTAGAGAGCTACATGAGTAGCCACACAACTGTGTAGACTTATATAGGCACCCACACAAATATACAAAATTATAAGAGCAACCACTAAAATAGTTTCAATTCTTCCATTTTCTATCTTGATTTTGCTTTAATTCTTCTCCTTTTTATCTATGAAGGTAAATAAGACCTAAAACCACACAAAAAAAACAAAACAGAAAAAAAATACTCTAAACAATAAGAAACTCTCAAATAAACAAGCAAAATGCATTACATGTGGGATGAGAAATATAGTCTATTTAGCATTTATAAAACTTCCACAAACTTAAGCATTTACTTGTCCTTATGCAAATTAATTTCATTATTGTCAACTTAATAAGAAACAACTTTGGAAAAGCAATAAATAAAAATGATATCCATTAAAATTCTCCATTATTCATTCAATTGCAATGTTCATTGAAATCTTAAGCATTTGGTTCTTGTATCAAATTATAAATCAATCAAATTCAATCTATAATTCTTCAAAATTTAACTCAACTCACACCATTCCACTTGATGACTAAAATGAACATATATAAGAAAAATGTTAAAACCTTTAAACACTTTCATACTCCTTTTGTTGAAAACAAAAAACTAAACTTAAACAACATAGGAGAATTTAGAAACTTGTTTGAAAAGTCACCTAGCCTTTTGATGTGAGAGTAAACACCTTATCATAAATACCCACTGTTACTTAACTAGATCGTTATCTCAAAGTGTTACTAGTACTACTCTTTGAGTTTGACCTTTTTATGGTACAAAGCTAATGCAGTGAAATTATTTATGCTCATTTATTCACTTACTACTTTTTTTTCTTTTCTTTCTTTTATAGGATGGGTAATAAAATGCTCAAAAAATTCGCATTAAACTCCATGCATGTATAAATAACCATAAACTATTATAATGAAAATCAACTATACGTTCTCAAAATTAATGAACTAAATCGAAATCAACTTGATCATCAAAACTTATAACTATTTTGCCTAAAAAAATCAAATCACAGACACAACCAAACTTATAATGAATCATCTTGATCAATACCTCCTTTAAAAAAACTTCCCGAATTATTCATTATTAAACTAATTATAACAAAATTGGCAAGCTAGACTATTAAATCCCTCCACCATATTTAAATTTTACATTATCCTCAATTTTCAAAACATGCAAGAATAATAAAAAAATGAATAATTGAGGAGTGAGGATAATTGGTATTTCTCTAAATGTCATCAGTATCCATCCACTACTGGTGAAATATTTTCTACTTTAAAGAAAGGATTGACATTGCCTTCATTAAGTTGGGGTGGAACAACTTGTTAAACTCACCTGCCTTTATAACATGTAGAAGTCCATCAAATCTTAAGTAACAAAATTCAGACCATCAAATTAAAACTATAAAAATAATTGAACTACTAATGAGAATCCTACGAACTACTCAATCAAAATGAAAACCTAATTGGTTTGTCTCCCAACTAGAGCTTGTTTATGAGTCCTGTATTTAGACTTCTTAACAAGCCCTTCTTCAACCTAGACCTATAATTTGTGGCATGTCTCTACCCATTTTTCCATATAAAAGTTTAGTTTCCTATAAATATGCCGCATGTTGCAAGATAATAAGAACATAAAGTACTAAATTAATAAAACCATTTAACTTTATTAATGTATTTTTCAGTAACAAATTATCAATATAACAAGGAATATCAAAACCTCCCAAATCTTTGATTGACTCTGACAATTTGTTTTATAAGAAGTAGGAGCCCTTTATACTTAAAATGATTGTTCATAATTCCTTGATAACCTCCTTATTTGGCACCTCCTCTTCATGTTCTTCTTTCTCCTTTTCCTTCTCTTCTTGAACAACAACTTCGTCTTTTTCTTCAACATCTATCTTTTGCTAAATCTTGTTCCTTCTCTCCTTAAATGACAATTTCCTCCATATATTCAACCTGTGGCTCCTCTTAACTTTGGAAAATTAATTTGTTCATATTATCCCTAAATTTTAACTTGGTGTATTCGAATGAAGCAACTAGCTCTTATAGTCCATGGCGGGAAACCTCTTCTAAAGCAATGCCTTTCATAAGAACATTTTTAAGACGCTCCTCTTCATTTTGCTGCAGTTATTCTAGAAATCCAAATAAAACATGATCGTTCCATGCAAAGTTATAATAATTATTCTACTCTGGATTATAAGTATTCTCGTAATGAGTTTCTTAAAGTTAGTTCTTCGTGCAATTCGAATGCTCCTGCATATAATATAAGGCTTGACATTCATGATTAGGGTAATCACCCCCATAAATATCACCATACATCATAGATATCAACAAAACTAAAAAATATATGTCACCATGCCTCTCATTGCAAGCTACCAAAGCTTCCATAAGTGACGGTTGCTATAAGATCCCTAAGAATAATGTCCTCTCTATCCTTCCCTTGTGTTTAGTTGTTATAACAATTACTACCCAAATTCTGAAAATAAGACACGGACACAATATCAAGAAAGAAAGTTATAAGGAAAAAAAAGAAAAGAAATAAAAAAAACTACCTAAAAAATACTCGATTAATAAAAATAAGATTTTCCTAACATTATATTCCCAAACAATAGTGTCTAAAACTTGATGTATAATTTTTATATTTTAAACCTTAAATACATGGTTTAGTTGTAACTAGAACCGGTAAGTACTATTATTTTTTGTCTTTTTATTATCAAGCCTAACAAATTATGGTGTTTAAGATAAACCAAATGCAAAATTAAAATAATAATTAAAATGAAGATTAAACTTAGAAACAATTAAGGAAAACATTGATACCTAGATTTCAAATCCCTTTAAGATTTCTCCTGCAATCATAATTTGACTAATCAATTTAATATTTAGTTCATTAAAGCTTGAAGATTCATATCTTATGTTAATATCTTTCTTAAGAATATTAACAAATAATCATTGGTTGATTAGCTGAAACCTCTTTCTAGTTAAAGCCCCAAAAATTGGAATAATTGATTCATGAATTTCACTATTAATATCGACCTAATCTAGAAAACTTATATTAACCTATCTCTAGGTTTGAAAGTCTCTTCAATTGTGGTAGCTCTATTCATATAAAAGGATTTCTCAATCTCAATTGTAACAAAATCATACATCAAATAATATGCTAGAAATTTTAGTTCAATAATAATTAAGAACACATAATTGAATCTTAATGAAATTAAATAATGAATTAAGTTAAGATAAAATCACTAAAAGGTTTATCCCAAGGTTTATCTAATCTAAGTGCTAACAAAAGTTTAACTTGTAATCATAATATCAAAACTAAAAGAAAAATAAAAAACTAAAAGAATCAAAACGAGATCAGTTTTAATCTTCACAAAGTCCACTTTAGATTGAAGAAAATCCACCCAAATAGGTCTCCTTAATTGTTCTTTGTTATCTATATCATTTTAGCCCATCAACTTTTATTTTCCCCAACCAC
Organism: Erythroxylum domingense; assembly: GCA_025594535.1. Classification (NCBI taxonomy): domain Eukaryota; kingdom Viridiplantae; phylum Streptophyta; class Magnoliopsida; order Malpighiales; family Erythroxylaceae; genus Erythroxylum; species Erythroxylum domingense. The sequence continues at coordinate 7,854,617 of JANQBM010000007.1, forward strand.
CTTCAAACCCCTTTTTGACTTCCCTAGTTTTCTCTTCATTTTGTCTATTTATAGCTCGAATTTAGTGTTTCTTAAGTGGACACAATCATTCATATGACCGTGTGCATGTTCGTGTCCCTCAATCTTTCTTCAATCTTTAAAAATCACAAAGAAACATCATCCTAGAGAGCTACATGGGTAACCACAGGCCTTGTGGACTTACATAAACACCTACAAGGTCGTGTAGATTTACACGAGTAACCATCAAAATAGCTTCAATTTGTTTTCATTTTTGCCTTGATTTTGTCATAATTCTTGTCCTTTTTATCCAAAAAGGCAAATAAGACCTAAAAAATAAGAGAAACAAATAATTTCTATAAATAATAAGAAACTCTCAAATAAACAAACAAAATACATTAACTATGGGATTAGAAATATAGTATTTTTAGCATTTATCAGATGCGATTGAACAAATTTTGTTTAATTATAGGGCCCTTTGGATGAGTTTTATTTATCAAGGAACCTAGGTCACTCTCATGGCATTAAACGGGCAATCCTCAATCATATTTCTATAGCCTAAATTTGATGTAGTGAATAAATTGTATCCATCACCACATTGTTTCAGCTCACTGTTAATACATCACTTGAGTCCAAAAATTCCCAAATTCCCAGTATCTTATCCTCTCATACTACTACTTCTCTCAATCCATTCTAGTTTCTCATGTCTTTGTTTTTGCAGTTCCTTATGGTTTACCTCCTTCATATGCCACTAACCATCATATTTCACTTTTTTTTTGGAACCTCACCTTTTAATATGAAGCCATACTGATATCCCCATAACCAAAAAGGAAAAACTAATAAGCTCATTAAAGAAATGCTTGCACATAGCATTATACGTTTCAATATAAGTCCATTCTCATCACCAACATTGTTAGTTAATAAAAGGAATAAAGTTGGCATTTTTACATTAATTATAAGGCATTGAATGTAGTGACAATCAAAGATAGATTCCTTATAATTCGATCATTTTCAAATTAGATCATATATTGGGTATCATGAATTGTTCATTTAATTGGATGATAATGGGGAAACAACTTTCATAACACATAAAGGAATTATGAATTTTTAGTAATGCCCTATAGGCTATCAAATGGTGAAATGTTTCAACCAATTCTTTGAAAATGTATACTCATTTTTTTATGATATTTTAATCTACAACACTTTTTAAGAACGTCATTTATAGAATTTGGATCAAATGTTGGGAATTATAAAGGCTAATTCAATTTTTTCTAAACCATCCAAGTTTAATTTTGTAGAACCTTGTTTGGCTTATCAGGGACATGTTGTTTCAGCATTTAGAGTGGTTGTTGCCTTGAAGAAGGTGACAACTATTCATAATTGGCCTACTCCTAACAATATTAAGTAGTTGCATGGTTTCTTAAGACTTATTGGGTATTATTGGTATTTTATTACTCAATATGCTCATATTATTGCCCTTTAACATAATTGTTGAAAAAGGATGCCTTTATATGAAACCATTAAGCTAACATTGTTTTTGGTTCTTTAAAGATTGCTCTCATGAACACACTAGTTTTAACCTTGCCATATTTCTCTAAGCCTTTCATATTTTAATATGATGCTAGCTGATCAACATTTATTTTATCTCTATTAGGACATTATATTGCCTATTTTAGCAAATAACTTTGCCTGAAACTCCAAACATTTTCAACTTAGATTAGATAAATGCACATTGTAACTAAAGCTATAAAAAAATGATGGCAATACCTCCTCGAGACCAAGTTTATTATCCAAACTAACCATTGGGGTCTAAGATCTCTCTTAATTCAGGTAGTATAGGCGTTAAAGTAACAATAGTGGCTAAGTAAACTTTTGGGCTTTGATTTTGAAATATTATATAAACTTGGTTCTTATAATGGACATGTTTTACAAGCAATTTCTCACCCAATAATTACTCTTCTCTCTACCTTATGGAAATTTTATGTTCAACATGAACCCTCAAAGTCCTTACTAAAGGTTATAATATAGACCTTGGGGATTTTCCTCACTATAAAATTAACGATGGATTAGTCCTTTTCAAGAATCAAATTTTGGTTCCATTTGATTTATCTCTCCATGTAACACCCCACTCCCGCCGAACCCGAACCCGATATCGACAGTGATACCCGAATCCGTGCCCCGCGAGGGTGGCG
>JANQBM010000007.1:7856905-7867104 GCA_025594535.1 Erythroxylum domingense
ATTGCCCCTCCTTATAAGCCTTAACTTCTAAGAACTTAAGTGTTCTTCCTAATTTAACCCTACAAGATCATGTTCTTCCAATTTTAACTAACACCATAAACTTTCTAATTTAATCTCAAATTCTCCTTTTAATCCATCAATCTAAAAAAAATTCTACCCCTAAAGATATTATAATTAATACCTAACCACAACAATTTAACCAAATTAAACCTCAACATAAACTAAACACATGCTTACTAGTAAGAAGAGGATCGGGGTCCAACAAGTTTACTATTAAGTTAATACCTCAAGTATACTTGTTTACTATAATTTCATAAATCAATCATTCACCAATAAACACTTGATATCAACAGTCTATTCACTATGTTATATTCTCAATTATAACCTAAACATATCCAACACTTTATCGACATATTCCCATCAAACTAAATTCATTTCAAGCTTCATTCAAGCTTAAATACACCATATGGAAGTACCTTAGCATTTATTGTTTCAAACATCGCGTAAAGGACACATTTCACCCTTTTATGTCTGCCCACGATGGTGGTGGGCCTTCTCACGATCATGACAGAAGCTCGTGGAACTGGCCACGATCGTGGTAACTCTGCCACAATCGTGACAAAACCCAAATAATCAGGCCACGATCGTGCCCTGCTTTTCTTCCTTCGTTTTTCAACGAATTTAACAAACATAAAAACATCATTAATACTCCAATATTTCCAGAATTCATATCCATTTATGCAACTTCATTTTATGTTAATCGAGCTACCATATTAGTTGCTTTAAAACTCACAAAACTTTACTCAATTGTTTCATTTTCATTCATTTAATCCCAATATACATGCATTCCTAGCTTTTCCAGATTTTATCTCTCTCATAATACATTAAACAAATCCTCTCCATAATTCATCATTTAGACATCATATCCTCATCATTGTTACCTCAATTTCAACTTAATAACATCCATAAAACCATCAAAAAATCATTGTTTATCAATCTGCAAAAACAGAACATGATTTCTATCATTCACTATCATCTTAGTTGCTCTCATTTCAAGAACATTTTTTATGCGAACCAGTTAGCTTTGGATTACATGGAAGATCTTGACCACGGCAAGGTTTACAGCAGGATGCGAAAAAAGACCTAAATAGGGGCCCAATTTCTATTTTTTAAAAAAATCTATTTTACTATTTTTTGATTTTTTATTTTCCTAATCTTGTTAGGATTCGGATTAGGGTTTGCGGCCATTATAAATAAGCCTTATTTATGTTTTCTTAGACATTAATTTTCGTATCACAACTATCATTCCAGAATTTGGCTTTGCCTTTATTTCAAGATCGTTTGTCGTTCTTGTTTATTTTTTCGTCCAATCAAACGACATTGATTAAACTCCTGAACAGAGTCTAAACGTTCTTGTTCCGTTTATAACTTCCGTTCTACATCAATTTTACTAGTCTTTTCTTTAACATAATTTCACCTTTATTAAACCTTAATTCCCAAACTATTTCATATTCATTATACCCTTAATTCACAACCTATTTCATTTACATAACAACTTATAACTCATGGATTTCATACTCTCAAAATAGAACACAAACACATATTTTCATCCATCAAATTTTCTGCACTCATCATCATCATCCCAAAACAGGGCATAAACATATATACATTTATTCATCAACGTTTATCAGTCATCCATCAGCATTTATACTATCAATCCATCTCAAAAATCATCCTTATAACATTTCATGATTTATTAGTCATCATATACACAAACATATGACGTAAACCTACTTATTTCTACATCTACGTTCAACACTCTTCAACTCCATTTTCATGCTCATTTAATCTCAAAACAATCATCATATATGTCTCATTTACAACAACCCATGAAGAATAATATGCTACTTACTTGATTAAACTCAAAGCTTCTTTAATCACCATGAAACCCTAGCTTTCAAGCCTTACACGATCATCAACATTTAAGGGTGAAAAAGGCTGGTTTTTATCAACATAAAGAAGATAACAAAGTGTTGAAGTAGTAAGGTGAAGGATGATAAAGAACCTCAACGTTGATGGTTAGGTTTTGAGGGCATCGTGTACGAGAGAAAAAGAGATGAGAGTTTTTCGTGAAAAAAAAAGACAATGGCAAGATGAAAATAGTCTTCCATTTGGTAAATGTCGTGGGATAGATGTGTGGCAAGTATCGTGACACTTGTCACTTGCCACATGTCTTATTCTTATGGCTTCACTCGGTTCTTTTAACATGTAATCCATTTGTCCTCCAATTTCTAAACCATTTATCTCCCAATTTTCTAGTACACTTGTTATTAAATCCTAATGCCCTTTTGCCAATTATTTCTACTATCAATTGTCACTTAATTCTACTACCACGAGTCAAATTGTCTTACCACTTGGCATTTTTTTTAGTCTAAAAATGCCCATAATTTCAAAAATCTCCCAAATTTAACAAATAAATTATAAGTTCCCAATTATAATTCATCAACAAATTTTCAAGACATAAAATTCACGATTCACATAATAGTCAATTTAAAGATCATTCACTCCTCGGAAAATATCAAATGAGTGCATAGACAATCTTTGTAATTTGTATAAAAATCAATATTCACGTGTGTGTATTATGTATGAGCAAGAAATGCATTTCCTATTTTCTCAATAATATATCGGATGTACAGTATTCTAGAATTCTAACTTTTAACTTGGGAAAATACGATACTACAAATAAGTATCGACTTTATGTCTTAAATAATATTGCATACATATGATGAGTTTTTTTTATCTTAGATAAAAATTAAAACTAAAAATTAGTAATATTGGCCTTCTTGGAAATCAATGAAATAATCGAAAATATAGTCAATTCATTATTTTCGTAGGTAAATTGTTTAGAAGGTAATTACTATATCGTGAATGTTATTGAAGATGAGAGAAGTTAAACTAACCAGAGTTCACATAAAAAGTAACTTTTCATTGACTAAAATGTTAAAATTAGAGCAATTAATGAGACTAGTTTTATAATTCATCATCTTATAAGATAATAAGTTGGGGCAATAATAATAATAGTACATTTAAATAAATAAAATTTATTAAAAATTTATAAATACGAATAAAATTTTTCATTTGATTAGATAAGTATAGTGTAATTGATACTCGACAAAAAACTATTTAATTATTCACAAAACTAAAGAGCAAAGCTCTTAAGAGACTATAAGTATTTGAATAAAACTCATACGGCTGTTAATTGAACACAGAGAAAATAAATACAAGGAAATATTATAGGCTACAAAAAATTAAAATATTATTAATGTTTGATAATTCAATCTCTAACTTTTAATAATTTAAAATTACCTTATTTAAAAGTTTAGCCCCTTTTATTTCATTATAATATTTTTCAAGTTGAAAAGTAATTGTATTTTGTGATAAATTTAAAGATTTATTTTCATTTTTAGTTAATGAATAACCAATAAGTAACATTGTAGTAGTCATTCGAAAGGAACCTCCTACTTAACTTTACTCGTCACTTTGGGATAAAAATCATATGGATGTGGTTTATCCAAGAGAAGTGGTCATTCTAGCTAATAACATCTCGTTTTGAACGAAAAAAATCGTCATTTCAACTTGCAATCTCTTACTAAATCCTTATAAATTTTGTTAATTAAGAAAAAATCTTAAACCTTAGCGACTTTTATCATTCTAGCATAAATTTTAAAAAATGATAATAAAATATTTTAAATTTTAGATTTTGCAAAAACAATTAAATGAAAACTTAGTCAAATCATAACAATGAAAATCAATTAGTTGTGAACTATTTTTTGGAGTACGAGGGAAATTCATTCCGAGAGACTCAACAGGTAACACTTCTCATGCAATAGAAGGCTCAATAAACAACACCTCTAATAGGAGAGCCCAACAAGTAACGCTCTTAACAGAGGGCCCAACAAATAACACCCCTAACAAATAAAACCTCTGACTGTTGTAAGCTCTTAAGAAGAATGTAGCAACGTGGCATAAAATCGAGCCTGAGGCTTAGACTGAACACAATACTTGAGCACAATATATTACGTCGGAAAAGAAGCAAATAAAGCTCCGTGGAACAATTATAAACAAAAGTTGGGTTGTTTCATTTTAAAAATATAATTTATTGACGTAAAAATTAAAGTCTACATATCATCCTCATGACAAAGATACTAACTTTTCAAGGATTGGATTAGATTTGAAAAACTATAATTAACGCTAAATTTTATCAAAACCCTCGATATTATCATATCGTGACAAAAAAAAAAGGATGAATAAAATTGAAACCAATATCTCTCTATTTGACATAACACTTACAGATTAACTTTTACAAATGTTAAAGAGAAGCCATGAACTAGAATTCATAACCTTTGACAAGCGAATTCTGTCTGTTTTTATTTTTATTTTTAAATTTTAGTTTTGTTTTTAAATTTAATAAAAAAATTGTTGTTTAAATTTTTGAATTTTTTCAATTTTCAAAATTTATTAGTTTTTGTTTTTTTCTGCTTTTTCATAACCTAATATTAACTAAATATATATTATTTAATTATTTCATATATTAATTTTCAACAAGTATGAATATTTTAATTTAATATTTATTTAATTAATTAAAATAAGTTTTAATAAGAAAAATGAATAATTTAATTTTACTTAATAGTTTTATTTAATTTTTTTAATTAAATTGAATAATTATTAATAAATATAATTAAATTTGAAATATTTACAAAATATATAAATTTTAAATAAAATTTGATTTAATAATTATTTTTAAATATTATTTATAAATAAAAAGTCGATTGTTAAATTATTTATTTTAATATTTTATTAATAATTTGTTAATAAATATTATATAAAGGATAAGAACAAATTGCATACCAACTAATTAGAAAACAATAAATGAAGATTTATAACAGATTAGAGAGAAGAAGAAGAAAAGGTTTTACTCTTATAATAAATCAATGCACAGTAACTTTCTAAACCCCACAACTAATGGAATTAATCTGGTGGTTTTACTTCTTAAATAAGAAAACTAGTACAGGGGCTTCTGCTCGGTTTAGCATATGAAACTTGCAACAGGTCCAATTCTCTACTGATAGTTCAGAAACGAAAGCCTCCATGGTTTCTAGCTCTTCCCTGGATGACACAGGCCAATAACATAAATAACCTACACAACGTCCAAGGTTCTGTGGACTTCTAATGATCCCCACCTGTTAGTGGCTATAATGAGGAATATGAAAGAAAAATAAATACATTAAGCAACACATCCTGTTAGTTTTGTATGCTAGGCCTTGTCAAAATTTACTTGGACAGGATCAGAAATTTAAACGAGCACGTGAGGAACAGTCGTGATTTTAGGCAAAGCTACAAATACCTTTTTTGTAACTGCTAGTACTAACTAGAACATTCCCCAAAAAGAAAACGGTACTACTCTTCATAGTATTGGCCTTAAATACCAATTAGTATCGAAAGTTCCTCTCGATTTTTTCTCCCCCTCTTTAACTCTCACTGCTCTCTCGCTCGCAATGTTATGAATACAGTATTAGTCTTGGCCTTTTTTATACAGACTTTATCTTATAGCCATCAATAATATATAAAAAAGACAACTTTACTCTCAGTTATTTATAGCTAAAATATTTTTAAATCCTAATATCTATTTTAGACTAATTTTTACAAACAATGTTGAAGTTAATAAAAAAATGTTATTAACTATTACAACAACCGTTACCAATGAGATGGTGCAACGTATCTTGAGCTCACAAACAAAGCTTTTATAAGCAGTTTTTTTTGGAGATTTTGAAATATCAATTGCTATTCAACGTAGAGTAAAACTTTATCTAAATACTAGCTATTTCCCTTTTCTTACTCTTAAAAATTAATTATCATTTTATTTTACTTATAACATTACTTTTGTGATCTTACAACTTAAAGTTTCTTCGTGGTGTCAATTCAAAACTAGTGTTCCAAAATTAAAAAATTTGCAATTTAAATTTTAAGTCAATGTGTGAGTGCAACAAGCTGTGAAAAGAACTAAATTATATTTAAATTCATTCATTAAAAAAAAGAATAGATTAGAGTATAAGGGATTAAATAGCTTAGTCTTCGTTCATTACAATTTAAAACCTAGGAAAATATATGTTATTGTTATTATTAATTTAAATATAATTTCTTATAATTTTTAATAATTAAATTTTATAGTTTACTAAAACTCTTAATAGAATAAATAGTTTAGTAGTTTCAATTTGTATTAATAATATCAATCTTTTAACTGATTGAGTTTTTGAAAAACCGGATTTGATAAATGTGAGTAACTTAGAAAGATAATTTCAAATGGAAAAGCATTGATCTGTTATTTGATACATTGAATGTAAATGATAATGATAATGAAACTCCTCTTAATGATGAATATTTCATATCACATGATAATTAGAGTCAGTGCAATTATAATATATATCCCTCTGGACGATTGAATAAAGTTACAAATTTTTATTTCTCATCTCCTTTAATTTTACTTATATTTAATGTATATGTAAAATTTTATATATGCAATATAATTATAAATATTTTTGTTTTAAGTTTCATTTCTATTTGGTTGTTCCCTCATCAAAAATTCTTATTATAAATTGTAATGCTTAGAAAGTTAAGAATATTTAATATTCTTTTATTTGATGTTTTAAAGTAATTATTTATTATAAGATAAAATTATAATATTTTAAATTTTTTGTATTATTCTTATTTTTATATTTGTATAATAACTATCTTTTTTTCCACTAACTATGGTTATTATTTATTTGTGAAATATTTTAAAACTATTATTAATAAAAATAAATAAATTATTATTTTAAATTTTTATTATTATATGTTTTAAAAATAAGATTGATGTAAAATTATACAATATATGGTAAAATATTCTAATGGACTAATTTGCAATTTTTTAAAAAAATTCAAAAAATATTTTATAAATTTAAAAATTGCCTATAATGATACTCGGTATTGACTAATACCGATATAATATTGTACCAAAACTTAATCTGATACCAAGTCTGATACGGTATTCATACCATTAGTTTTACGTAAAGTTGAATTGTTTATAGGGGCTTTATGAAATTAGACCGAGTTACCAAATCTTAGTTAAATGTAATCTAAGATCCATCAAACACCAGAAACTTTATTGCGAGACAACATCAAATTGAGCGAGCACTAACGCATACCTTCCACCAGGATGGCCCACATATATAACTAAACTGATCAGACCTCCCGCTGCTAAGATCCTCATTGCAGACTTCAATGCCAACAATGTTGTATCTGGAGTAGTAATTAGATTTTTGTCACCTCCTGGAAGGTAACCCAGGTTGAATGCAACGAGCCTTCAAGAACCCATGGTACAATGAAAATTTAGAAGGAAACTTGTAGTAGGCTTGATGTTTAGTTTTACTAAAAAGAAAAGGGAAATACATTAAAATCTTGAACTTTGCTTAATTTTATAATATTAACCAAAATTATCAAAAGTAATAATAAAATACTTGAATTTTTAATTTATTATAAAACTAATCTGCTGTTCACTATAATCGAGCAACTAAACGCATCAAGCATGATGTCTAAACTCTTCATTTGGTCATAAACAAGCAACGTAGTGCATCTTTGACCACTTTCACCAAATTACTCAACAAATGATTACACGACCACAAGCTCAGGACACAACCATCACACTTACCTATATTATCAAACCCATGGAGTATCATCCCATTCTCTGCATAAACCTCCAATATCATATCAAAAATGATAGAAGAAAACTTGTGCTCCTTATAAACCCTAACCAGTTCCTCCCAGACATGAATGAAAGAATTACAATCATTACTATTTTTACAAAGAACAACCAGCTCATTCAAGTACGATCTAATTTCATCCGACATTCAAGAGCAAAACAGTGTATGATCGAGCTTATAATAGGACTTAAGTTGGGTCACAATTTCAATTCCTTAGAAGTCAATTTGAAGCAACTCAAGCATGCTGTGGAATTCAACTTGTGTTTACAAAGTACCGAATCAAGAAGATCATCTAGATGTCAAACTTGCAGTTTTTGAGAGCATCATAACAACCTAGCACGAGGAGTCTCGAGATGGAGTTGAGGAATTCAGGTTGGGCTAGCTTGGTTTCATGGCGGGGCTTCCAGTGGAGGGATTTGCCATGGAAACGGGGATAGTGAAGGAGGCATAAGGAGGGTATCAGAGAGAGGTGGAGCATAAAAGGAAATCATTTGAGGATAGAACATGTTAGTATGGGAATGCTAACAAATTTTTTTATTTTTAATAAAATTGCAGATGTGTAAATACTTTGCCACGTGGAAGCCTATTTGTCAATAGGTCTTGTTTACGTGACATACCACAATAGTACCATTAATTAGAGGATTAATAACGAGCTAGTATTGCAACAAATTGTAAGTTCAAGCATTTAATTACTACTTTTAGCAGTTTTGGCTAGTATTGCAAAATTAAACAAAGTTTAAGATTTTAAATGTAAAAAGAAAAATTCCCGGTTCTTAACATGAAGAAAGATACTCAAGAGATTCATTTTGCAAGGACACGGTGAAAAAGAGCCTAATAAATAAGTAAAAGTATATATCCAAACTTTAGCCAAGATAAGGTAACTTATTTTAGTTTCATTTAACTACACGAGGAATTTATGCCTATAGGTGTGTCCCAATTTTCCTTGTCAAGAAGCATAAAATGAGAGAAACTTGAGTAGTGACAAGTACCTCACAGGACTATTTTTTGGGACAATTTCCTCCATTCTACTATGACACATACAATAAAGCTTCACGAGTTCTTTCTTCAGAAGAGTTGCTTTCTCATCAACAACAGTAAGAACAATGGAATCTTGTCTTTTAGAAGTATCATGCATATATAAATTGAGAAAAATCTAACTTGGATCAGACAACTAAAATATATGTTACCAACAGAAGTTTTGACTTTGATAAGTAATAGAAGCAATAGAACATAAAGAGAAGGGGTATATAGTGATAAAAATATATAACAAAGTCAACTAATATCCAAATTGACTTCTGCCAAATAGGTCTAGTTAACAACATACTTGACACGACAAATTTGTAACTTACTAAACCAAATATTTTGCATTCACAACAATGACCAAATACTAGAATCTATAAATTAGTTGTATTACAAAAGCAATTGATAGCTAATAGAGGGTTACATTTTATCCTACTAGTTACTTGAATGTTAATTTCGAATTAACATGATCAGTCTAGAATTAAGGGAATAATTTTCGTAATCACCAAGAGAACTAGAGTGCAAACTAATAGAAAGCTCGCCTATGGACATTAGGGTATGAATATGGTCACTCCTACAATACCTGCAACCTATTAGACATAGAAATAGAAGCTTGTGCCAACACAGTTTTCCAGGAATTAATTTAGATTGCTGCAAGAGGTTAGCATAACCTAACAAAGATTTCTAATCATTCATAACCATTTTTAGTACTAAGGATGATACTGGATATGTTAATGATGCAAAGTTAACTCTTACAATATATCTATAGATCTATAGTGACAAAGATACAAGTGAGAGAATACCTCCCTTGGTGTGACAGTTTCATCCAACAACGAAGAAGTTTTTATCAAAGCATCTCTCTGGATATCGATTCCATAAACACAAGCCGTACATGATTCATCACCAACTAGTTTTAGCATTGCTAAGGTGTCATAACCATTGCCACAGGTGGCATCTATAACAGTATCCCCTTTCTGGACAACATGCTTCCACACCCTACTCGATAAAATAGAAAGGATATAACCTAAAAAAGTTAAAAGCACATGCTCTACATGAGAGAAAAGAAAGTGAGGAACTTTGATGAATGTTTCATAAATAGTATTCTCAAAGTCCTTCAAAAGAGAGAAGGGGTACTTAGACAAATTCTCAAAAGAAATGGTTTATTCAATATCAGTAAAACTTGCTTTTGAGTCAAACAAACAAAGGTTACAGCAAAAAGAGAAATTTTGATTTTACAATACTTCAGGTACAACAATGGAACTTGGGATCTTAGAAAAGATAATCCTACTTTAATGAAGTAGAAGCTTGTTAGGATCAATGATAATAAACCTAGGATATGGAGAGTATACTCGAGGAAGAAGAGAGAAGGGGCTGTGGGTAATA
>JANQBM010000007.1:7867204-7900347 GCA_025594535.1 Erythroxylum domingense
TTATAGACAGAGAGAAAATATTCTCCCTGAGGAGCTTATGCAGCTCTGGATACTGTAATAGCAGTATAGTTCATATAATTTTACTCATCAAATCAATACAACTCTAGAGTATTCTGCTAGAGTTCTAACAAAGCTTTAGTGCAAAGACATGGTATAACTATAGTTATCCCCACAATCGAGTCTCTAAATGCCTAAAACGATTTAAAGTTATGTTCAAGAGATATATGATTATCAAGTAAGAGTAAGCTAGTTTTTACAGGTCTGAGAATACACAGTGAAACAGACAATTTCTAAACTACATCCGTTAAAAACAGAACCAATCTACACCCAATTGTACAACCGTGCATATACCGTCCTCATATCCCTAAAACCAGACACTTTAAACTCTGCTTTTATCAGACAATAAAACAGAAAGAAAGAAGAAAGGGAAAGAGTAATCAAATAAGCCATTAATCTCATCAATTGGTGCCAAAAAAAGGATTTAAAAAAAACTAAAACTTTCATTACGTTTAAGATGGGAAAACAAAAAAAAATGACCAAAAAAACAAAGAACAGCTAACAAAACCTACAACAATATTGGGTCCACAAAAAAAAATGATAAGTCAACTTGACTAAGCAAACAAAGAAAATAGAAAAACGAAGAAGAAAGTGGTGGGTGTGAAGTACCCACAGATGAGTTGCTTCCGTTGCTTTCTTCTTGCCAAACAGGTAACCGACCAAAGCATCCTCCACTCCTGCAACGAATTGAAAACAAAGAAAGGATAGTTACTTATAAGTGAGAAAGAAAGAGGATCAATTGTGAGACCGCCAAGCAGTTCTCAGTTATCAGAACATAAGAGAAGGCACCTGAAACAGGAGAGTGAGCTGATGATTTGCATTTATGGAAAGAGAAAGACATGGGAGAGAAGCAAATGACGCGATTTGGTCGAGGAAGAAACATCATCGCCCTACCCAAACACTTCATCGCCATGATGTAACTAGGCAGTTTGTGAGAATCCAGAAGCGAGTATGGTCTGTCTTGTCTTAGATAATAGCTCACGTGTTGCATTCTTCCCTACTAGAAATCAGACGAGAGTCCTTTTTTCTGATTGTTGTAATGTTGTTATGTTATAATATTCACATTTTATTAGAGTAATATATCGGAATTATGGCTATTTTACTGGAATAGGATATTATTAAAGAAGTAAAACTAACATATATTATATTTTCAATAGTGAATTTTATAAGTTAAAAAAATGTTTTGATAAACATATGGTACTTATTGATAATAAAATAATGGAACTAATTTATAGAGAATACTAAACAACACATTGCTTATTTAACACGTTGGTTTGTAGTGATGAGCATGCACATAGTTGGTGTTATAAAAAATTTCACTAGTATCCTAGATCTTCCTCCAGCTGAGGCGCTATTGATACTCGAGTCAATAAAAGAGTACTTGTAAGTAGAAAACGAGTAAAAGGATGCTTTATTATAGGGGCAACTATAGCTCACGTTGGTCTTTTTGTTAATGTTGTTGACGTGGCAACCAACAAAATCGTTGCTCCTCTGATAACCTTATAAGCTCACAACTGTTCTTATCTATTGGGTGCTTGCAGGCATGGTTTTTGGTGATAAGGTTTTTCCTTTTTAGGCTAAAGCTTTAATTTTTGGCCAAAAAGTTAGAAGAGCTAGAGTTCCTACAAGTAGAGATAATATTCAATGTATTAGAGAGCGAAATTTTTCATTAATATATTGACAATAATGTTGGGTATATATACAAGAAGAAAGGTTATGATTCAGCCAAGAAAGAAAAAAAACTATGCTACTCTAGAAATAACTGCTACTTTCTAACAAATTGTTAACGAATTCTAACAAACTAACTGACCCTAGAAATGTATTTTCAATATCCCCCCCTCAAGTTGGATCACAAAGATGAATGTCTTTGAGATCTAACTTGGATCGCAATCGAGTAAAACGAGGAAATGGTAAAGACTTAGTAAACATATCTGCAACCTGGTCCTGAGAGGAAATAGGTAAAGCACATAAAAACCCTTTCTTTACTTCATTCCGTACAATATGGAAATCTATATCCAGATGTTTCGTTCGCTCATGAAACACTGGATTTGAAGCAATATGTAATGCGGCCTGGTTGTCACACCATAAAGGAATAGGAAGCTGTAGTTCAATTTGAAAATCTTGAAGAATGTAAGAGAGCCAAAGCAATTCAACTACAGTCGATGCCATTGAGCGATACTCTGCTTCAGCCGAACTTCTTGCCACCGTTGTTTGTTTCTTTGTCTTCCACGATATCGGACTAGTGCCAAGAAAAATACAAAATCCAGTAAGTGACATGCATAAATCAATGCACGATCCCCAATCTGCATCACAATAAGCTCGAAGCTTCAAGTTATTGTGTACTGGAAAAAATATTCCAGTAGATGGCGTTCCCTTCAAATACCGTAACAGATGCAGCGCCAATTGCCAATGGGTATCAGTCGAAGAAACTTAATTGTTGAACAGCGTAGGCAATATCAGGCCTACTAAAACCCAGATGTAAAAGCCTCCCAACTAACCTTCTATATTGTGTGCTATCTTCCAATAAGTTTCCTTGAGTTACCGTAATCTTAACCCCGTCTGGCAATGGAGTTCTGACTGGTTTTGCCCCAACTAAACCAATATCTTGAAGTAAATCTAAAACATATTTCCGTTGATTTACATAAATCCCTTCAGAAGATCTCGCAATTTCCAAACCCAGAAAATACTTAGCTTGGCCGAGATCTTTAATTGTGAACTTAACATCCAAAAACTGCTTAACCTTCAATATTTCCTCTTCAAAATTTCCACTGATGAGTAAATCATCGACATATACTAACAAGGCCAAAAACACGTCATCTTGCTGAAAAATAAAAAGACAATGGTCATGGGATGATTGCTGAAACCCGTAAGACTCTAGACTTGAAGTAAGCTGCGAGTTCCATTGCCTTGATGCCTGCTTCAATCCGTATAATGATTTAACCAATTTACAAACTTGGTTTGGCTTCCCTTCTTGATAGCCTTCTGGTGGTAACATATAAATGTCTTCCTCTGATGTTCCATGTAAAAAAGTGTTGTTAATATCCAGTTGATGAAGAGACCAACTTTTCGCTGCTACAATGCTCACGAAGACCCTTACTGTCACTACCTTCGCCACAGGAGAAAAAACATCAGTGTAATCAACATTATGAATCTGGTCATATCCCTTGGCAACTAACCTTGTTTTGTATCTATCGACACTGCCATTTGGATTAAGTTTAAGCTTAAACACCCATTTACAACCGATAGCTGTTTTATTCTCTAGAAGATCAATCATATACCAAGTCCCATTTTTCTTCAGAGCTTCAATCTCAGCATTTATGGCCGCTACCCATTCAGGAGAAGTGCTTGCCTCCATATAACTTCGTGGTTCTTTTTGAGAAGAGACTTGAGCCAAAAACGTCATATATTCATAATTTAACTTTGTCTGCTGCACATAAGGAAAGGTTAAGGGTGTGTGATCATTTGGGGCAATAACATTAAATACCAAAGTGTTCTGATTGCATGTCACATTATTGGTGACAAAATCATTCAGCCATGCAGGTCGTCGCACTTATCTGCGGCTCCTCACACTCACTTCTACCTCACGTTCACGTTGATCTCCTGTAATGTTGATTGGTTCATCTATAAAGGACTGTGATACACTTGTGTTCGCCCCTGCAAGATTGTTAGAAACAGAAGAAGCATGTGCCAAATCATTAGAGTTAGAATGAGATGATTGGATAGGGATGAGAGGTAAAGGCAAAGATGTGTGATTAGAAGAAGGAAAACTATGACTAACAGGATCTGTTGCTAAACAAGGAAAAATGGTTTCATGAAATACGATGTCCCTGCTTACTCTTATAACGTAGGTGTCCAAATCATAAACTTTATAGCCTTTACTCCCTACCATAAATCCCAAAAATACTCCTTTATAGGCCCTCACATCCAATTTGTGTTTTCTCAGGAAAACATTAGAAATGTAGCATAAACAGCCAAACACTTTTAACATACTCAAATCTGGCTTTTTATCATATAACACCTCATAAGGCGTTTTTCCTTGTAGAACCACTGAAGGTAATCTGTTGATGAGATGAGTAGCGTGTAGGAACGCTTCTCCCCAAAATTTTAAAGGTAACCCGGATTGAAAAAGCAAACCTCTAGCTATTTCTACCAGCTGTCTGTGTTTTCTTTCTACCCTACCATTCTGCTGTGGGGTATAGGTGCATGTCTTCTGGTGTATAATTCCCTCATCATCAAATATGCGTTGACAATCGGAGCTTAAAAATTTGCTACCATTGTCAGTTCTCACAAACATCACACGTCGATCATGCTGTGTTTTTATCTGTTTCAAGAATTTTTGAACCACAGCAGGAACTTGCGCCTTATTCTTCAACAGAAAAGTCCAAAGACTTCTGCTATGATCATCTAGTATAGTCAAAATAAATCTGTGGCCTCTAACTGAGGATAGGGACCCCAAACATCTATATGAAGGTTTCCTCGTTTGTTTGGACTTTGCACACACATCACATGCATCAATCTGAAAATCAGAAACTTTTATTAATGACTTCAATCTATTTATGACAGTTATACTCAGATGACCAAGCCTCATATGTCACAAGTGTACATCATCTAAAACCAGTTTAACAGATTCATCGTATATATGAATATCAGTATTTTTATTTCCTATAACATTGCAAACAAGATCCTGCTTCATCAAAGGAATGAATGTCTTAATGGTTTCTGGTAAGAAAGAATGGTCATTGAGAATATAAAGATTGCCAATAGTCTTCCCAATGGTAAGTACTTCATCATTCTTCGGGTCCTGTAATGCACAAAATTTTTTGTAAAATATGAAAAGAAGATTGTGAGTCTTGGTTAGTTTATAAACAAAAAGAAAATTGTGTTGAAAAGTAGGGACATATAGCACATTTTTTAGAATAAGTCTAGAGGTCAGATTTACAATTCCATAAGATTTTACGATCGTGAACTTCCCATCTGGTAGGTGCACGGTGATATGATATGGAATTGATTGGAGATTGGTTAAAAACTCTTCATTGGCACAAATGTGATTGCTTGCCCCTATATCCACTATCCAGCATGACTTAGCATCACAATTTCTATAGAGAGAAGTAGCAAGATTACCTGAAAAATCTTTCACAAAATTTATTGAATCCACTTCTGTTTGTTTCCCTTTCAAGAGTCGAGAAACTTCCTTCTGAATCAAATCCTTCATGTCAAGCCTGCTTGCTACTTGTAAAGACTCATCATCATCAAATGGAGTATAAGTTGCGTTAGCTCTGTTAAACACCGTCTCTTTTTGTTTTTTCTTTAGATCTTTGTACCAGTCTGGATAGCCAACTATTTTAAAACACGTTTCCCTAGTATGTCCTGCAGACTTACAGTGAGAGCAGAATTTATCTTTCTTCTTATCCTTCTGCTTCTTGAAGTCTTGCCTGTTCTGCGCCTTACTGTTTGCGTACATAGCACTCCTTTCGATTCCTTCATTTGCCTTGACAACTATCTCCTTTTGTTTCTCAATTGTGAGTATCATCGAGTAAACCTTGTCAAGTTTCGGCATCGGCTCCATGAGAGTGATTTGATTCACCACTGCTTCATATCCATCGCTCAATCTGAGAAGAAACTACAAAATCTTCTCTGATTCATTCAATTCTTCAATCTTCTTTATGACGCCACATGTACAACCACATGTGCATCGAGGCATAGAAACGCCATTCAACGCGTCCCACAACTTGCTTAGTTTTGTAAAATAAACGGAGACTGAATCAGATCCTTGAGCCATCCCACTCATTTCTCTTTTAATTTGAAAACTTAGAGGGCCATTGGAAACTCCAAATCTCCTCTCTGGCTTGTCCCATAATTCTTTTGCAGATGTAGCATACACAAACGACTCTTGCAGTTCTTTTGATAAAGAACTCAAGATCCAAGATATAACCATGGCGTTGGCCTCACACAAATCCTCAAAATCATCGTCATTCTCTAAAGGTTCTTTGATCTTTCCAGTCATAAAACCTAGTTTTCTTTTTGCTGCCAAAGCTATCTTCATAGCTCGACTCCACATCATGTAGTTCATTCCATTCAACGGAGATGTAACCAAAGATGCTCCTGGATTATCCGATCCATGTAACATCAATGGACCTCTATTCTGTCGTCGCTCAGTTTCCATTAGCACTAGATCAATTAGACGTAAAATTGCTTCAAGAAGAAGGAAGTTCAATGAAAAGATTCACGAGTAAACTTTCTTTGCTGTCTCTGATACCATATTCAATGTATTAGAGAGCAAAATTTTCATTAATATATTGACAATAATGCTGGGTATATATACAAGAAGAAAGGCTGTGATTCAGCTAAGAAAGAAAAAAAACTATTCTACTCTAGAAATAACTACTACTTTCTAACAAACTGTTAACACTTTCTAACAAACTAACTGACCCTAGAAATGTATTTTCAATAGATAACGAAGATGGAAGTTTTAAGACTATTAAGCCTTTTATCCTATTTCTTCTTTTGTGAACTTTTAGTTCACTTGTGCTACTATTAGTCTCATCTTGCTTACTAGTTTTGTACTTACTTGCATGAATATCAAAGCTTGGATAGCTTTTGTTCCTCTTTGGCTCATCTTCTCCTTCACAATCGATGCTTCTTTTTTTAGAATGGTGGGTTTCTTTATTAATAGGGTGTTATAGATTATTTTGGTGGCTTTGTTGTTTTCCTCGCCTTAGGAACTATAGAGTTAATTACTACTTATTAGGTAAGAAACCAGAAAAGGATAAAAATCATTCAACAACAACAAAGTAATATAATGATCTTCATATGTTATAGTAAAGTTGATGCCCTTTTTGTGATGCTTGAAATGATACAAGTTAGACCAAGGCTAAAGAGCGATCGATAGAGTTTTCCACTAAATAATGTGTTGCTTATGCTTATTGGTAGTGGAATTTTATGGATGGGATGGTCCAGCCTCTACAGTGGTGCACTGTTTGCCGGTAATGTTGATGCTTCTATGACAATCTTAAACACTAATGTTTGTGCAACTATAAGTTGGCTTGTATAGAGATCTCTAGATGATGTGTTCTTTGGTTAACCATTGGTGATTAGTGTTAATGATGTGAAAAAAAGAGAAAAATAGGGACTTTATAATTTATTTTTATTTCAAAATTATAATTTGATGACGTGAAATTAAAATCTATTTATCATCCACATGCAAAACATACTAGATGATGTAGTATCCCATGTTAGCAACATTAATATGAAGAATAATGTTGGGCTATTTTTTGCAAAAATTTAAAAGTTTGAATATTTTGTTGTCAATTTTCAAAATTCTTGATAAAATTGCAAATTTCAATAAAGTTTGGGATCATTTTTGTTGTTGTAAATAACGTTTTATTATATCAATACACTTTATCTCAATAGTTATACCATTTGATAACATTTATCTATTCATGTTTATCCAAATCTTTGAGTCTTTTAAATATTAGTCTTTTCTAACCTTAATTACATAATAATAAGCACTTTTAAGCCTGATAAAAAGAGGCAAGCCTCACAAAGTAAGTTTAAATATATAATCCGTCTACATTAAGCTTGACTTGTTACACTATTTAGTCCATACATATTTTCATGGTGATCTTTTCCAACTATTACCCTAATTTGGAACTACAGTCAACCTATATCAATAACAATAAGTGGAGAGATCATGAAATTAAAATTATGTTACACTATAAATATTTATTGTTAAATTGAGTATATTAATAACTAAACACTTATTAGTTTTATGAGATTAAACAAAGTGCAAATGTATACATGATAGCTTTTAGTAATAAAAAATATTATCACACTAATAGTTTAAAAAATGTGCAAAAAGGTCAGAGAAAAAGTAATTAAATTTACAATTTAAATTAAAGATCAAAAAGTGGAAGAATATCAAGAAAGTTATCAAGAAATCAAGTCAAATTTAAGCAATAAGAATCAAAATAAAAAAGATGAAATGAGCAATCAAATCTTTTTAGTAACATTATTGAAATTTATAATGAATGCTCATATTAAAACTTGCAGAATAATAGTAAAAGTTCTTATAACGTGAATCCCATTCATCTTGACATTTAAGGGGTATAAAGCATTATTTTTACTCAAACTAAGTTTTGCTTAAACTTTTAACTTCTAAATTGAGAAATAAAATAGAGAATTTGAAAAACTTTATGAACTAAGATATGGTTCATGAGATGCTTCAATTGAAAGTTAAAATGGTTTGAGAAACTAACTAGCAAAGTATAAGGCTAACCAAATGGCCATTAGTTGATTGCCAAGGTGTTTCTCAAATTTTTCAGAAAAAAATGTTAGCTAACTAAGTGGACATCAACTAACTGAATGATTTAAATTGTTTTTTGAAAACTTGTCTAAAATAGATAAGTCAATCAATTGTACAATATTATATCGAACAATCAAAACTTCTTCATAAAGAAAGATATTGATAACATTAAGAATAATCAACTAACTAGGAATCCATTGTCCAAACATTGCTTATAATTGTCATAAACTTATTATCTTTAACATTTATTTCTCAAGTTATTATTCCTAATGATATAAAGTTAAGGGACTTTAAACACTCTAGCTTTTAGTTGGTAAAATGTTACATGAGCTAATTAATGAGCATTAAACATTAAAAATAAATGTTAGTGTTTTATGCCTTAGAATTCTTTTGTTAAAGAGAGAGAAAGCATAATAATTTTTGTACTGATTTATGAATTTATAAAATTTTAAAACATAAAATTGTTTAGAGTTTTTATTTACTTACCTTTAATGTGAGAGGAAGATGTTGTAAGGTTTGTCTTTATCCTAAAAGAAGAAGTGTAAATGTTCTTTGTTACCTTGAAAGAAAAAGTGTATAGGTTTCCTTCACCTTAGAAGAAGGAGCTTGTATAAGAGATCATGTTCACTCAAGTTTGAAGAGTTCCCTGGACTCCAGATTCCTAAGTGAGCCTAGAGGAGTAGAATAGTTACTATATATTATGTTACTAACATGCTACAATTAATTTTGAGCATACCTAATATAGGAGGGATGAAAAAAGAATTATAAGATTATTGCAGTTACCTAATGTGCATGTAAGTTATATATAATTTACTTAGTATTTTACTAAGTTTTTCATCTAAATAATCTTAATTTGGTTGGTTTTATGCCATGTTTTAGGTAATTATGGATTTTTGCTTAAGAATGATGTTAGCTAAGGATTAGAGAGTTTTACAAGGCAAAAGAAGAAGAAAACTCATTTTTGGATGAATGCAACCTGACACAAAGCATGTATTAGGTGTGTCCCTCTCTATACATAAACATATGGCGAGAAGATAAAAAATGACCTTACATATAGTCGTATGCAAGGACATGTTCCTCATTAGAACTTTGGAGCACAAGACATGCTCTCCTATATAATTTTGTTAAAGCTTGCGTTACATTAAAAAAGAAGTACAATATGTCATATAGCCTAGACTACGAGTGTGTTAGAGCCTAAGTTCCTCTCTTTAAGGCATTTTTAAGGAGCAATAAATTACATATATTCGGACACAACTATGTCCTAGACCATATTCACAATGAGAAGCTTATATAGAGAAACTTATTAACCATGAAAAAGAGACCCATTTAAGGTTAAAACACATCTTGCTATAGCCTTCAATGGGAACAAAGATTGGAATTATTTCAAGACAGAGGTCATTTCAAGAGATTGGAATCTTCATTGGAGGAACCTTTGTTATGAATTCTTCTATTTTTTTTATTTTTATTAGTTATAGGATGATCAGTGGGTAGTTCTTCTCTTTACATCTATATTAGATGAAATCCTAGTTTATTCTTATATACATTAATTTAGTTTTATATAAAAGATTTATCTATTTCTAAAATATTTATGTTTTTCCTAATACAAAAACAAAAGCTTAAACTTTCTCTGAAATTGCACATAGGAGTCATCCAAAGAAACTACTTATGGATGGATAAGGATTACATAGGGAAATATAAATAGGCCTATATGATGTTTTTATTGTTAAAATGATAATTTATGAAGTTTCATGAAATATAATGCATTCTTAGATCTATTAATCAGATAGATATGTTAATTAATCAATTAAGGGATAGGTAGTTATACATTAAAAGGTGATAATTCCTTATGCTAGGAGACTTTTTTAGTCTAAACTATAAAATCTCTAAATAACTTGATGGTAAGTGCATGATGAATCTAGATGTTTATATTATCTTATTTCTTCTTTTATAATATTTTCTTGATTTTGTCTAGTGGTATTTTTGGTTTCTTTAGTTTAATTTATATTTAGTTAAAGTCAATCCAACTTATTGTTAACTAGATAATAATAGGATTGTTAGGTTTTATAGTTACTTTATCCTCATGGAGTCGACATTTTACTTATGATTATACTATTGCAAGATGATAGTTTCGCTTCCTTATAATATTATACTAGGATAGTAGAGAAAAAAACAATCAAGTTTTTGACATTATTTTCAGAGATAAAGTGATATTAAAGAGGCTTAATAACTATTAATGTAGTCTTTTATGTTTTTTTTGTATCTTTCATTTCATTTTTAATTTTTTACTTTATATGTTGTTGTTATATTGAATTCATGTGTGTGAAACTTGGCGTATGTCAAAAATAAACTCTTCTAACCTTGTCAAATAAGATTGAAAAATTGAAAATAGGTTTCTTTAGATGATTAGAGAAAGGAAAAAGCCAGCAACCTAAATCAACAACCTAATACAAAGGCAAGAGAGCACAAAACAATATAGCACTAAATGAAGCCATCACATATAGAGAAACAATTCAACATTGCTAAACCAACTATTATGATTGAGGTTACAAAATTAAACATCATTTAGATATTATAATAATCCATTCAATTTAATGGATTATAAGATGAAGATCTCAATACTCATATGTAGCACCCCAGTCCCATCCGACGCGTGCACGTATGCCTGTCAGACATTCATGCACATGCCCGATGGAAATAGTGTACTAACTATATCACTTTTAGTTATCTCATGGCATTATAATTTAAAAACATAAATATCACAATGTTTAAAATCTCAAATTTCCTCATTTCATTTCATAAACAATATGTACATTGTAACGTTACAACATCATCTATATATGTACAACATCATCTATCGGAGTCTACAGCTCTGTCTACAAAACATGCTACATATATGAGGAATTATACAAAAAGTTTGTCTAAATCCTTTAGTCTCAGTTAACCAACCTTTGAGCCATGTCTTCTTTCCAAAAGTAGTACTAGTTCTCTTCTAAGTGACTTAGAAGCTATATCATCTTTCTCGAACCTGAAAAGTCAATGTTACAATTTTGGTGAGTTTTGTGAACTCTGTGAGTTAACCATCCTCGATGATTCACTTTTATCACATAACACAATAATTCATGCAGTCACATAATTCACATTATTTCATTTATCAACATATAGCATCGCAAAACACTTTGCATGCAATTTTCACATTTCTCATTCAACACAATTTAATAATACATTGCAATCATTCAAATCATACATATCATGTATATATGCAATGTTCATGAACTCACATTCGTTTATTACTTTGTTATAACCGAGTGCCTTTTTCACTGTCTCTTATCTATTGTAGATACCGGGCTCATTAATAATGTCCCTTATCTGATGGGGATACTGGGCTCATTTTACATATTGAGCTTGAGGCTCTTACAACGTTCTGAGCTTTAAGCTCTTTTTCACTGGCGACTTTGGTGACAACTTCTTTTATGTTTCATGCGTTCATGTAATGAAATGCATCACACGTACTAAATCATTATATTAAATCAATCACGTTCACATTCGTATTCACGTTCACATTCATCATCAGACCTTTGGTCTGGCATTGAACAATTAAGTTGAGAAACATTTATTCAGTCAAATCCACATTCAATGAGCACTTCTAATATGTTTTACATGTATCAAACTCCTCAGACCTTCAATGTCCGGAATCAGTACGTTCACATCACATACCAATTCAATACAGAATTTAAATAAATCAAATAATCTATGTGAGACCATCTTAGGTTACTTACAGTTTGCTCCAGAAAGCTTATTGCCTTGAAGTCCCTACAATGTCTGGATGTGGTCCGTCTATTTGCTCCTCTATATCATACAAACATACATAACTACACATTACTATTTTGCACATTCATATGAATACTCAATCATATACATATGTATATGCATCTTGTATAATGCATGTTCAATGACAAATCTCAAGTATATTTCCTTAATACTCCTCTCATAATCAATTGACAACACCTTTCAATCATTCCTTAATATCTAATATACTTTACTCACTTTAATCACCTCATTCATCATCAAATAGGTTCAATTAAAATCTCATTTAAGCCTAATTACCTTATATGGAAGCACCTAACCATTTGTTGTTTCAACCTAGACTTAAAAGAAATATGTTTAATGTTTATCCAATTCCCACGATCGTGGACAGTTTCCCACAATCGCGGGATTTGTTGGCAAAAAGTTTCTGCCCTCGCTAATCATTTCCATGATTGTTTGTTGGCAAAAAATTTCTACCTTCCTTAAGCATTCCCAATATTGTGGGAAATTCCCATAATTGTGGGATTTGTTAGCAGAAAAACTTGTACCTTTGTTAAGTATTCCCACGATCATAGGATGCTTCCACTAGAAGAATCCCAGTAACTTCTCCAATTTTTTCCAACTTCTTCCAACTCATACAAGTTACTTCTATCATCTCTTATAATTAGTCATCATTTCTAGCTTAATACACCTTCATTTCCTCTTCATTCATAACTCCATTTCAGCTCAATTTCATACACACAAAAATCAAAATCCATGATTGATCATAAACACCAAAAATAGAACATATTCCTATACACTTTCAACTCCAAATTTCTGCATATATTCAACTCCAATTCTCATTTTTATTTCACTTATAAATATCATCTTAATTCATCTCAATTCAAGACATCATAATACTCGTTCTTATTAGCTCTAAACTCATGAATTATTATTCATCTTAACATAAAGTAATACATAACTCTTTTTACCACTTCATTCACACATCATCATATTTCAAACTTCCTTTTTCATAATCAAACATCTCATAACTCATTATCATAATTGATTCATTTACTAAACAATTCATGAATAACATTAACTCACTACATTTTAGAGTAAGATCTCTTTATTATTACACTATACCCACGTTAAAACACACATATAAAAACTTATGATCAATCATCAATTCTCAAATCATCCATCCTAGTAGTTACATCTACCACTACGTATGAAGATCAAAGCATTAACTAGCTACTTAATTGATTTAGCTTCAAAAATATTCAAGCCACACTTAACCCTAACTTTCCATCTTCATACGAACATCATCATGGAGGTTCGGAGGTTTAGGTTTTCTTATGGCAATTAAAAAAGACAACAAGGTGAGAGTAGCAAGTGTAAGTTGTGAGCTAGATTCAACGTTAATGGAAGTTGGTGAATCAAAATCGTGAAAGAGAAGAAGAAGAAGAAGAAGAAGAGAAAGCCACGAAGAGAAGAAGAGAAAGCAAGAAACAAAACAATAAAATGGTCTTTCAAGGTTAAAACAATCATAGGATAAAGACATAGTTTGGTAAGTGACACTTGACACTTGCCACATGTCTAATCTCTATAGGTTTACACTAGGTTCTCTTATTAAACTAGTCCATTCAACTCTAATTTCTACTCCAATTATCACCAAATTTCAAAATCATATGTTATTAAATCCAAATGTCATTTATAAAAATTTCCACTGTCATTTAACTCTTAATTCTATTTTCATTTATTAATTTTCCTGCCACTTGGCATATTTCCTAGTCCGAAAATACTTAAAATCTCAGTAATTTTCTAAATTTCACCAAAAATCCTAAATCAATACTTATATACACCAATTCAATTTTCAATACATATAAATCACAATTCATATAAAAAATCATATTTATAAATCAATTATACCTGGAAATGTTAATGAATGCATGTACAATCATTTTAATGTGCAAAAACTAATATTCACATGTGTGTGTATGCTATATTATGTATGAGCATAAAATGCAATTTTCTAATTTCTCATTATAGCCCTCATGTACAGTATTCTAACCCTTAACATGGGATAACGGGATGTTACATCGTATTACTAACTTTTTTAAAATATGAAATACATTCAAGATTGATAGAATAACTAATGAAACCATACAATTAAGGTTATTCCCATTGTTATTAAGGGATCAAGAAAAAAAGGTTAAAGTTATTACTTATGACTTTAATCACTACCTAAGAAATTTTAATAGAGAATTTCTTAGCTAAGTACTTTCCACCAAGGAAGACTGCAAAGATGAGAGATGACATCTCTGCCTATAGACAACATGATAACAAGAAATTTTATCTGGAAGGAATATAAAGATCTACTCAGGACATAAGGTGCCTATTCCATGGCTTACATATTTGTTTATAAGTTCAAACCTTCTACAATGGTTTGAATTATAGAACAAACCATAAGGTTGATATATTAATCAGAGGAATCTTAAACAAAAAGACTTTAACAAGTCTTTTTAGAGCTAATTAAGGAGATGGTAGTGAATAATCACTAATGGAAATCAAGCAAGGCAAGGTCAAATAAACCATAAGGTATACATAATGAGGATCTAGTCACACATTAGTGGCTTAAGTGGAGACTTTAATGATGAAAATTGATAGCATGAGTGGAGCAAGGCGACCACATCAGGCATTATATTATGAGTTGTATACAAAGGGACATAAAAATGATGACTGTCAAGTTAGAAGTCCTTTTGTCAAGTTATCCAAACATGTTAACTATTTGGGGATTAACAATTTTGATTGAAGAAGAACGTATAAAGTGAATTTTGGATTAAAAAGAATAATAGAAAAAAATGATTGGGTAGGATTCGTGATGAATTATATGATCACAAATAAGAAGAAATAAAAAATTCATAAAGGATATATAACACCTAATTTTACGAACCAAAGCTTCGATATAAAATAATGCAAATCTTATATTGGAACCTTTTAAAACCAAAATTTCAAGCAATTAGAACCCTATGATTGTTTCTAAAATCAAATATGAAGAACTTGTTCTTAACCAAACCAGCTGATTAGAACAAAGATACGAGGATTTTGATTGCCACAAATTCCCTTAATAAGATAAATTCTTATTAAAGAATAAAGAGGAAATTGTCAATAAAGTGAAGAATGCTCCTAAATTGTTTTTAAGTATGGTCATAAACATACTACGTTAATAAGATAGACTTTAATAGGCATAAAATCCTTTAAAAAAAAGTACTATAAAGAAAATAACATTCTCCCTTATCATAATCTAACTAAGAATAACTAAATAACTTTCAAAATGTCAAACCTTTATCCAAATAGAAATTTAAAATTTTGAAATTAAATAACTAATCCATAAGTCTTACACCCATCTGGCTTCCACATTAACACTAGTTAACTTTTAAAACTTTGGTGTAAATAACTAAAAGTTTGAGGTCAATCATAAGTACCACATTAACACCAATTTACTTTTATTTCTCCAATCTCATCATCCAGTGCAAAATCAATGTTTAAAACCAATATGACATTGGCGCCAACTATATTTATTGTCCTCATTTTCCAATTTTCTTA
This sequence comes from Erythroxylum domingense, assembly GCA_025594535.1. NCBI lineage: Eukaryota > Viridiplantae > Streptophyta > Magnoliopsida > Malpighiales > Erythroxylaceae > Erythroxylum > Erythroxylum domingense. Next base: position 7,882,956 of record JANQBM010000007.1, read on the forward strand.
AGTTAACTCCAAAACATATAGACTAGGTTGTTATATATTCTCTAAGCCTTATTCTTTAAGTGTTAAGCATATTCTATCTTCAACAACATATAAAAAAATTCATCAATCTTGGCAATGCTTCTGATTCATCTTGAAAAACCTCCTTTTTTTCCATATCTACATGATTAATCCCTATAAAGTTATCTTCATATTTTTATGCTTTGCCTTAGTAATTAGATCCCTAATTTCTTATAAAGGATTACAAAAATGATTAAAAATAGGTGCTGGTGCAAGTTGATCTCCATCAATCACTCTTTTGCTTATTCTTGTAATCTCTAATTCTTATTCATTATACACCAATTATGATAGTCTAATATCAGTTGAATCTTTAAATTTTAAACATCTCCTTTTATCGGTTTATACATTTAATTTAGTTTTTAAAGCAAACATGGCAAGCATGCTAAACATAATATGTTTATATATATATAATTGTGTGTAAGGTCTATAATCGCATCATATTATGTTTTACATTAAATGCAGTTTACTAATTCCTTTATTTTTCTTGTTTTATAGTGCAGGTGATGTAGTTGTGTGTGTATATATAAGACCTAAATTGGCTTAACCCTTTAATTCCTAGTGGAGTCATCATTATTGTCACTAAATTTTCTGGGAGGCCTTATATACAAAGTTTTACTCATAACATATTTAAAAGATAAAAATAATAAAGTCACCATTATACCTAATTAAAAAAGATAAAGAAAAAACCTAAATATAAAAGAACTAAAAGTCCTATACTTGACAATGAAAGTTCACATATCAACTATAAAATAGAAAAGTTGTTATCTTATCCGTCTAAATAGTTACTTAGGTTTTTAAATAGTTTTGCAAATTTGAAGAGTTCATTTATCACTTCTCCTCTTTCCCACATTCAAGTTAGTATTAAATTTTTTACATATTATACATATAAAAGAAGAAATGAAAGAAACAACCTTTTTAAGGTTTAATTTTAAGTTTGGGTTTCATATATATATTTCTTTTGAATCTAGACTATCGCTCAATTAATTTTGAAAAGTATCACTTAAATTGTAGCTCTCTTGAGATAATGCCCAATATTATTTTTCTTAAGATAAATCCACAAAATAAGTGACACATAATTATGAGGTCCAAGAAAAAATTAAATAAATAATTATAAATAACACATTAGTTACATTATGAAATAGGTAAATTAAAGAGTTAATATGTAAATTACTTTTGGTTACCGATCTTCTTCATATGCAATAATGATGGAATCCCACTTTTTTCTTTCAGATTTTTTTATCTTCGAATTTAGTGACTTTCATTACAAAGACAAATAAAATAGAAAAGGATTAAGATATGAAAAATATAATTGAAATAGAGCATTGAATTTATAGATGGTAAATTATCTTAAATGTTGTCTAAAAATACTCGAAAATTATTTTCCACATTATTAGTTTTTTAATCAAGTGTCAATCATGTCAGCACTATTAGTTTCTTTCGATGTGATAGAATGATGCTTTTCAAAAATTCTTCTTAATATCTTATCATCGTTTCTTCATATCCTCTTTTTCCATGATGAAGCAAGGGCAGGCAGCACACCTGTCTAGTGCTCACTCTCATGAAGAACAAAATAGACAATAAAAGGGCCCCTATTTTGCTTCATTTTACTCTTTATGAGGGTCAAGAGCAAAAAAAAGGACCTCTATTTTGCCTATTTTCATTCTTTATGAGGGCCCACTTTTAACTCTCATAAAGAACAAAACGAGGCAAAGTAGGGGCCCTTTTTGACTTTATTCAGGGCCTATAAAATATCAAAAATGACCCTAAGTTTATGTCATCTTTATCCATGATAAAAACCAACGCTGCTAGTGTTTGATGCAACATACTTTTCACACTCATTTTCAAAAAAGACGAGGAGCACACAGATCAACAAAGGTTCCAGAGATTGTGTAGCCTCAAATAATGGTGACAAGGTTAATAGCAGTCTTCCAAAGGTGGCGCAAGTGATGGAACAGTAAAGACCAGGTTGATAGGGCAACAAAATGGGGGAAAACTAGAATTATAATAGAAATCTTTTTTGCATAATTTGAAGTTTATGTTCAGGGAAAATAATTAAAAAAGAACTTTTTGGACCATTTATCCACTTAGATATCATAGGAGGGACTAAAAAAGAATAATTGCTTAAAACCAAAAGTGTATTTGATGTTATGATGATTGCTTAAAACCAAAAGTGTATTTGATGTTATGGTGTTAGTTATGTAGGAAAATCAATCATGATAAAATTACAACCATAGTGAAAAAAAATTATTTTTTTGATTTTTTTGATTAGATCACTTTAATTGAACAATTTGAAAAACATGAATCAAAATTAAAAGGTTTGATATGTACCTGGTTTATATTCTGATAAAAAAATGTCTTTGGAAATTGCCAATCATAATCTGTTCAAATCTCTAACCTTTAAGGGCATCCACAGAGTAAACAAAAAGAATTCAAATACTTTTGAGAGCAAAAGACAGGAGTATTAGCTCTATGATTTTTCCTAGTTTATAGAAAAAGAAACTATGGTTTCTTTTTAATTATAATTAAAGTTTAACTCTTTTTACAATTATAATTTAATTTTAACAAAAGTAAACAACTTATATTTGTTTGCTGAAATTTCTTAAACTTTACAATTAGGTCCAATTAATTTAAATTAAATTTTCTCTTTTAAACAACTCCTTATGTATGACCAATTAGGTTCCTAACATATTGGTAATGATTATAAATTATAATTATACTTTATGTTTAGAATTAAATACATTAAAAAATTTAATTTCCTATAGTTTTCTAATTAAAAATTTTACTATCATATATCAAAATTGTTGTCTAGCAAAATGTCAAAACTACCTAAAGATTAGGAATGTCAAAGTAGTTTAACGTAGCCTACCCATATTTGGTTATAACATATAATTTAATCATTTCATTATCTAATATTATAACAAAACATATCATATAAATAAGTGTCTACTGCATTTAAATCAAATCATATTCGTTCTTACTAATTAATAATTGATATTTGAAAATATCCTTTTCAAATGTCAATTTCCTCTAACTAAAGATTTTCTTAAATCACTGCTAATCAAGAAAAATAAAATATTCTCCTTGATTACTTTAAGGTGATGAATCTTTTATTAGCTTATTCAACTATCTCCAAATAGTTTATATATATCCACTTAACCAAAGATTTTCTTAACTCACTAGTTATTAAGAAAAATGGAATATTAATTTTAGAGTTATGTTTTTTTTTTGGCTTATTTAACTATCTTCATATATTTGTTGATACAAAAACCGCAAGTATACGGGTCGTGACTTGTAGTTAAAAAGCGGATATCGATCCTACAAGGATTGTACTTAGCCACCACTTAATTCAAATCGATCTTTGTTTAAGACTCGAAATTTTGTTTATGGAAATAAATTGAAAAATTAAATTAAAATTAATTGACTAACAATGAATAATTGATAATACCAAAATGAAGAAAATTGAAATTTAAGATTTTAACAACTAGAGATCTCCTTTTCTCTATCTTGTCTCTCTCCTATTTTATTAATTGAATTGTGTCTCACTTAAGATGTTCAAATATATTAACTATCCTCTCTCAAGGTGTAATTAATTATCCCTAATCAAATTAAATGAAGATGATTAAGCAATCTCTTAATCTACCAAATTACTCCACCAATTTAACTAGCTATTAAGTTATCTTATGGGTGATTAATTAAATTAGCCAAGATCTCTCTTCAACTAATCAATTAACATAATGAATGTAGGTCTATAGAATGCCAACTCTCGTTGTACGATCCTACATAGATTACCCTACTCAATCTCTCAACCTATTGCAAGGTATAAATGTATTCAACATTCATCAAAGACATCTTTCATTCAAATCAATAAAATAAGAGTTTAACAAAATAGTTCAAAAGTAATCCCTAGAAATAAATCAACCCCTCATGGTGTCTGTAACATCCCCAACAATTAAATAATCAATCATACAATGACTAGAAGAGATAAAACAACTGAAAATTAAATAAAAAGAGCTCCTCCTCTTCTTTGCCCAAATTTGGAAATTTTGGTGCTGGTAAGCTCTTCTTCCAATTGTGATTGATGATCCTTGAATCTCCACCTCCCTCAAGACTCAAAACCTGAATTTTTCACTCAAAGAGGCTATTCTACATAGAGTATTCACATCCTCCCCTTTAAATGTATTCTACATAGGAGTTTATTCTCTTATATAGTTCAAAAAACCTAAAAGTTAAGTGAACCCCGCATATGTTCTCTGGTTGGACATCCCACGATCATAGGAATTGGCATGATTCCCACGATCGTGGGTTCTTGCATTAAAATGCTTCCTCTTCTCTTCTCCTCTTTTGGCCTTTAGCTTAATCGCAAAGTTGCTCAATCTTTATTCCTACAATAAAATAATCAATTCTTACCCTAAATTAATATCAAACATAAAAGAAGAACAATGAAGATCAAACTAAATGAAAATATACAAAATGGATCCTAAAATACAACAATAATAAACTATTATACAAGAAACACATGCCAAATATTTAGAAAAACACATACTAATGCACCACTATCAACTTCCCCCCCACTTAAATCTTTGCTTGTCCTCAAGAAAAATAAACATAACCAATCAATTCCATCATTTCATTTTCACAAAGATCAAAGCATACAATCCCTTAAATTTTAGCCAACTTAAATATCAAGTTATTACACATATCATGACTACTTTTCATTAGTGTACATAAACAGACTCAACATATGGCACCATCACTCAAAGATAAGTATAGATGCAAAATGAATCTTCCTCACAGTTTCACTCATTTCTCTCAAGTTTTTGATGGTTAGTGTTTCACTCAAACTTCCTCTAGGAAACTACATTACCATAAGCTTGCTAATACACCAATTCTCAAACCGATTCAATGCTAGTTCTGAAGGCAATAACCTAAGGAAGCTTCACATAAGAAAGAAATAAAATGACTATAGATGGAGTCATACAGGCTCAATCCTCATATTGGCTCAAATGAAAATTCATTATACATCTCTACACTGCCTCATTACTCAAATGTCAAATTGTGAGTAAGCTTATGTAACTAACTACTTTTTATTACTCAACATGGTTCGCTTTCTACTCAAGTAGCCTAATCCAAGTTCAAGCATGCATTCAATCTAATTCCAACTAGCATGACAGAATCTCATGGCAAAGCAAATCAAAATGATTCAACTGCGGTTTCATTGCTTAATACAACACAACAAAATATGCCTAAACATGCATCCTAATTAACAAAATGCAAATAATGATTAAAACAATGCAATTGACAATGCAAGTGTCACCTCCCTACACTTAAAGAATGCATTGTCCTCAATATGACAAGGCAACCACAAAATAAAGAAAAATGATGTCAAACCAAACAAAAGACATAAAACTGAACAAAAGAAATTAAACCAAACAAAAGATATAAAACCAAACAAAAGACTTGAAACCAAACAAAAGAAACCAAACCAAACAAAAGACATAAACAACTAATAACGTAATTAAAACAAAGTAAAAAGTTTAGGGGAAGAAGGGCTTACAGAGATTATGGTGGCAATGGTGTTGGCGAAGGGGCTTCAAAATTATTTCTCTGAAAGAACTTGAGGAATTTCTTCTTCGTGTACCACTGCTCCTTGTGGACTTATCTCATCTGGGTGACAAGCTTGTTAATTTGCAATGTCATTTGCTAATGATTAGAGGCCATCTAGTTGAGGATTCGCTGAAACTTATCAACCTCTATTGGTGCAGTTGGTTTCTCTTCCACTGCTTATTTTTGTGGCTTTAGGGCCACTTAGGATGTGGATGGTTAGGAAGCTATTGTATCCTTTCCCTTCCTGTTCTTAACTACAGTGCATGTTTGAGGATTTCAGAGTTCCGTATAATGGAGCTCTAAAATTTCAGAGTGTCTTAAATAAGATATGTCAAACATATCATATTAATTTTGTACGTACACTATCCACATCAAGGTTATAAAACAAATTTAAAGTAGTAACAATGTAAGACATGCCAAAATAAGAGCTCTTCTTATTAACACAACTGACAATAGAACGAAAAATCTGATAAGGAGTATTGATTTTGATTTTTCGATGCATGCACCAAAGGAAGAAAAGTTCCTTAGTCGAGGACTTATTACTTTTAGTTTCATTGAAAACCATTAAACACATAAATTTATGCAGAAGTAAATGCTCGACGCTACGAATTAAAGTGTTTGGTCCATTTTTATAATCAAAATTGCCTTCACCGTTTGAATTTTTCTAGTAATTATCCACATCAAAGTCATCATGATCATCTAAATTTTTTGTATTCGATAAATCGAAAAGTGCACGAATGACATTATAATCAAGTTTATAAATATCGCTAGCTATCCTAAACCAAAATACATCCATTTTAGGATTATAGCGTACCGTGGTGAAAATTTGGACAGATATCATAGAGTAAATAGGCATATCATAACAAATAAACCTACCCCAACCAATGTTCGCAACTAATCGCTCAACATTTTGCCTCACTCTTATAGTTTCTAATATATCTAAGAGTAATTAATTCTCTATCTCTAAAGTCCCAAAAATGCATACCTTTGTCTTCCGAATAATTGGGAAATAGGGCACAAAAAGTGTCCACCATCTCGGGTTTACCTTTTTTGAAAACTTGAAGGTGCAATTCGTCTGTTGATTTCCAAGCTGCCATCCTCTTTGAAGCCATTGTGAAAGAGAAATCTACAAAAGTAACGAAAAAGAGATAAGTTCATTTTTTAGAGAGAGAAAGGAAAAATGTCACCAAATCCTTTGATTCTTGAATGATTAATGTATAATAGGAGCAAAGGATTGTAAGATTGATGTAAGAGATGAAGAAAATACCAAGAGTTTAATGTAAGATAAAGGATTTGAGAGAGTGGGAGAGTAAGTTTTCGTGTTTGTAGAGAGAATGTATGTTAAAAGTTGAAGAATGAAGAAAGAAGAAGAGAAAAGGGAGATTTAAAATTTGCCCTCAAATAGGATTCCCACAATCGTAGGAATACCTTTCATTCCCACAATCGTGGGTTTTTGCTCCAGAAACTTTCTGGAGAGATTTTCCACTATCGTGAGAATCATCCCCATTCCCATGATCATGGGTTAACTCTTAAGAAACTTTCTGGAGAGTCTTCTCGCAGTCATGGGAAACTTACCAATTCCCATGATCATGGGTTGCTGCAATTTTTTTCACTTCTAAACCTTCTTCCAAGTGTGGCATGCATTCTCAATGATCTCAAAACCGATAAACACATCAAATAATCTTACCAATAAGAAATTTGAAGAGAAACCAACTTAAAATGCAAACAAAATCCAAATAAACATTAAACGAACTCAATTCAAGCATAGTCATAACTAAATGAACCAAACAAACAAATAAACAAAGACAAACCAAAGAAAATAAAATTCTATAGGTTGCCTCCCAGGTACGCTTTCTTTTAACGTCGGTAGCTCGACACTCTCCTTATGCTTAAAGTGGTTCAAATAAATGGTATAGTGGTAGTGTAGTTACTGATCTCAACATCTGCACAGGAGCTACCTTGGTATGGATTCCACCTTCCTTGTGGTTTTCCTTCCTTTGCCTTCTCCTATGTGATTGTTTCCTTCTGACTGCATTCCCGAAATCCTCAATCTCTTCCCATTGTCTTGAGGTTTAGTTTCCTTGATATTACTTGGAAGTAGGGGAATCATTGTCTTTTTTAGACATTTTGAAGGATATATATTGCTTTCCTACCCTCAAAGTCAGTTCACTCCCATCAACATCAATTATCGAGCGAGAAATAGCCACAAACAGTCATCCAAGGACCATAGGGGTTTCCACATCTTCTTCAATATCCATTATATAGAAATCTGTAGGGAAGATAAATCTATCAATTTGTACTTGCATGTTCTTAACAATCCCCTTCGACTGGTGTACTATTCTATCGGCCATTTTCATTAATATCTTTGTGGGCTCTAACTCTCCTAACCTAAATTCTGACAAAAAGTGTAAGGCATCATGTTGATACTTGCTCCCAAATCTATAAATACCCTAACTGTGTTGACTCCATCGATACTGTGAGGAATGAAAAAGTCCCCTGAGTTTTCTTTCTTCTGTGCTATATTTAGAGTTTCTTCTGTTATGTGCTTCTTTACTTTTTTCTTGACTGTTTCCTTTAACATGAGCTTTGTTTATAGTTGATTTGTTATATCCTCAATCTTGTTTGACTCAACCTCCTTAAAATTCCTCATTACTTTGTTTGAACTTGACTTCCACTAAGCAAAAATAAGATATGGAATTCCAGGTTGAGACTCCTTAATTGGCTCAATTACGAGCTCACTTGGAAGGACTTCCAAAGTCATTTATCCTTCTCTCTTATCTCCATCTTCCTTCACATGCTCAATTTCCCTTTCCTGGGTCTGAGTGATAGCTATGATTCGTTCATTTAAATTGACCTCAATATTGCTCGATAGACTACCTGCACTTCTAGAAGACAAAACATTAGTGAGTTAACCTACTTAAACCTCTAAATTGTGGATGGATGAGGCATGATTCTTCACAATCTAGTCAGACTTTGCTTCCATCCTCTTCTAACTTTCCTCCTAGTTGGCAAACATCCTCTTCTAGTCCTCTTCCTAGGTTGCCAGATTGGACCCCAAAACATCCATCAGCTTATCTATTTTGCTCTCCATCGACCCAATCCGTTCTTGCTGAAATCTAGGAGGTCCTTGCGACCTTGCTTAGCCAACTGTATTGTTAGTTCTCTAATAAAAATTCGAATGGTTTTTTCGCGCCAGATTATAAGTATTCATTATGGGTTATTAGCTCTTTGTGGCTAAACCAGGTAATTTACCTATTTTATACCACTAACTCCTAATAAAAAACACTCAACTGAGCTATAGTTGTTTTGCCCATACAACTTACACTATACTTTCATTACTTTGGCCGTTGATGACGATGATCTTTGCATGTTGCTTAATTACTTTGTAAGGGTAGTGATATGTGCATGCAAAACAGTAACATAGTAAATAAGGATCATACCTTTTTATTCCTTTTGTCTTTGTCTATTCCTCTCACTTAACCATATGCAACTGTTACTCGCCAAGTCCTCTAAAAGGTCATGATCTACTTCAATAGTCTTCCTTATTAGAGCCCCTCCAACAGCTGCATCTATGGTTCCTCTTATGCTCAAATTCACACCATTATAAAATGTCTGCAATAGGAACTCCCTGAAAAAGTTGTGGTGGGGATAAATTCTTTGTAATTCTTTAAATCTCTCACTAGCTTCATAGAGAGATTCCCTATTACTCTGCTAAAAATTCATAATTTCCTTTATAATCCTCATCGTCTTGGTCAACGGAAAGTATTTCGTGAGGAATGTTTGGGCTAATTGCTCCTAAGTAGTGATTTGCCCTAAATTAAGCAAATTGTACCACGCCTTCGCCTGATCTTTCAAAATGAAAGAAAATAATCTCAATTTTACTGCATCATTGGATATTCCATTCAACCAAAAAGTGTCGCAAATCTCCAAAAATTAGCAATATTGGCATTTGGATCTTCATTGGATAGCCCATAGAATTGCACACTATTTTGCAATATGTTGAGGAGTGATGGCTTGATCTCGAAATTGTTAGCTTGAACCACTTGCCTCGCAATTCCTTGAGGATTGAATCCTAGCCTCATGAAGTCCATCATTGTCCCCTCAGCTCCTCCTTGCTCTCCTTCTTCAGCTATATCTCTTTGTATACTATGTCAACGCTTCACTCTTCTTAGCTCTAGTTCGTGTCTTGTAATATCAGGAAACTTGTTGTTACTAAATTCTGTCGATCTTCGTATGCTCCTTGTGTTCATACACATACAAATACACAAGGAAAAGTATTAAAAACTCTTAAATCAAAATAACCCAAACCAAATAAGGTGCTAAACAAACAATCCCCTGTAATGGCACCAAAAACTTGTTAATTGCAAAACAATCTACTAGTTCTATATTCAAAAACCGCAAGTATACGAATCATGATTTGTAGTTAAAAAGTAGATATCGATCCTATAAGGATTGTGCCTAGGCACCACTTAATTCAAATCAATCTTTGTTTAAGATTTGAAATTGTTTTATCTAAATAAACTTGAAAATTAAATTAAAATTAAATGACTAACAATGAACAATTGATGATACTAAAATGCAGAAAATTGAAATTCAAGATTTTAACAACTAGAGATCACTTTTTCCCTATCTTGTCTCCCTCTTACTTTATTAATTGAATTGTGTCTTACCTAAGATGTCCAAATATATTAACTACCCTCTCTCAAGGTGTAATTAATTGTTCCTAATAGAATTAAATGAAGATGATTAAGTAATCTCTCAATCTACCAAATCACTCCACCAATTTAACTAGCTATTAAGTTATCCTATGAGTGATCAATTAAATTAGCCAAGATCTCTCTTTCAACTAATTAATTAACATGATGAATGTAGGTCTATAAAATGCCTACCCTCATTGTACGATCCTACACAGATTACCCTACTCAATCTCTCAATCTATTGTAAGGTATAAATGTATTCAGCATTCATCAAAGACATCTTTCATTCAAATCAATAAAATAAGAGTTTAACATGATAGTTCAAAAGTAATCCCTAAAAATAAATCAGCTACTTATGGTGTCTATAACATCCCTAACAATTGAATAATGCATCATATAATGACTAGAAGAGATAAAAACAACTGAAAATTAAATAAAAATAACTTCTTCTCTTCTTTGCTCAAATATGGAAATTTCAATGTTGGTAAGCTCTTTTCCCAATTATGATTGATGATCCTTGAATCTCCACCTTCCTCAAGACTCCAAACCTGAATTTCTCACTCAAGGAGGCTATTCTACACAAAGGTTTCATGTCCTCCCCTCATCCATAGGAGTTTATTCTCTTATATAGTCTAAAAAACCTAAAAATTAAGTGAACCCCGCATATGATCTCGGGTTGGACATCCCACGATCGTGGGAATTGGCATGATTCCCACGATTATGGGTTCTTGCATCAAAATGCTTCCTCTTCTTTTCTCTTTTTTTTGGTATTTAGCTCAATTGCAAAGTTGTTCAATCTTAATTCCTACAATAAAATAATCAATTCTTACCCTAAATTAACATCAAACATAAAAGAACAACAATGAAGATCAAACTTAACGTAAACATACAAAATGAATCCTAAAATATAACAATAATAAACTATTATGCAAGAAACACATGCCAAATACTTTTAAAAACACACACTAATGCACAACTATCAATATTCATACTATATCCAAGTACTATTAACTAAGCTATTTTGATTATAATAGGTTATAAGTAGTCTCGAAACGAATTAATTCCTATATGAGATAGTTTGGTAATTAATCTCAAGTCTAAAGATCAATTATGCAACCATCATAATGACAAAATTCATAAACATATAAGTAATGCTTCATTTAGGATCCTTTTATTTGATCAATTTAGTGAACTTATTCTCTATTAAGTAGTCACACATTTATTTAAGTATCTTTATAATTTAATTTATGATATTTGTTACTTTATTTATAAGAAAAAATGAAATATGTGCTAGTTTATTATTATATTAATATCTTGTCTTGGTAAAACTATAATTAGGAGTACTTTAAGAGCAATACATAAATGCAGATTAAGTCTTAAAATTATGATCAATCTATAATTTAATTGCATAATAATTATTCTAGAAAATTTACCTTTAGCATTAAGTGTCAAATTTAAATAATAAAATATATAACGATTAAAAGTGCTTTTATTGGTTAAACATAATAGTATTATACATTAAATTTCAGCTGATTGAATGCACAGGCATTAACTAATAATCTCCTACTTACATTATGGCCAATCACCTATCTACCTAATACTATATCCATCTATATCTTGAATCATGTCTTTTTTAGATAAAAACTTATTGAGACGATCTACAAGATTTCTTTAATAGGAACTTAGTTTAAAGTAATGTCTTTCTATTCCATTATATCCCTGATCAAGTGAAACTTTTTTGGCATATGTTTGGACCATTGATGAGACTTTGGTTCCTTAGCCTATATAATGGAACTATTGTTTGCACAGTACAATACTATATTGGCTTATGAACTTCTTAACCTAAACTGCTTCCTTTTCCAACTTTGACATTAGAACATACTCTAACTTGATCATAGAATCAATAATAGTTAGTTGTTTGAAACTTTTCTAACTTGTAACAACTTAATTCAAATTGAAGATGTACTTGATTATGATATGTTATCATCCTGGATCAAACTAGACACTTGCATCCATATACCCTTAAACTCTTAGTTAAACTCTTCCATAGACTAATAAAACATCGTTGAATTTCCTCAAGTACTTTAAGATGTTTTTCGTAGTTGTCTAATGAATATAATCATGATTAACTTGAAATCTACTTGTTATTCTCAAAGAATAAACGACATCTTGTTTAGTACATATCTTTACATACATAATTGATCTAATGGTTGAAGCATATAGAACACATTCCATTTTATCTCTCTCTTCTTATGTCTTTAGAAATATGCTCTGTGAGAAAGAAATCCTCTATGGCATCCATAGGAATTCCCTCTTAGAATTTTACATGATAAACCTTTTTAGCACTTTTACCTACGTACGTAAATTAAGATAATTCCAGCAAATGTTTTTATCTATCTCTATAGATCTTTCCTAGAATATAGGCTATTTTTCTCATATCCTTTATAGAAAAGTTCATGGATAACCATATCTTTACAAATTGGAGCATTGGTATATCATTTAAAATCAGCAATATGTTATCCACTTATAGTGATAGGAAGACGACTGTACTCCTACTAACCTTTTTATAGACATAGTTAGTCCACATTTTTATAGACTCCTGCTAAAACGTCCTCTACATTGGAATCTTTTCTAAGAAGAGAAGGCTACAGGTAAGTAGAAGGTGGGAGAAAACAAGAAGGCTCTTAAAGAGAAAAATCCCTATGCCAAGCCTTGACCTAAAGTTTGCTATCAATATGGAGAATATGGATATTTGTCAAATCAGTGTCCCCAGAAAAAAATGAATATTATGGAGTATAAGGAAGATGACGGTGCCATTATTTTTTGGTTTCCTAATTTCTATAAGTTTCATACTTATTTTTAGTTTCTTATTTTCTTTACGATTAGGATTATTTTGTTAAGCCTATAAATATGCTTTATAAATGTTGTATTAGAAAATTTAATCAATAATACCCTCATATTAAGTTGCTTTAATTTTTCTCTATAAATGGATTCTTGTGTTTCTTCCAATTAAGCATACTGTATAGTTATCATTTGTTTCTCACTAGGTCACATACTTAATTAAGAAATCTCTTGGATTAAAAACCTTTAGGTTGTTTTATGTACAAATCCTTAACTAAATTTCTATTGAAAACTGTTTTTTCGACATGCTTTTTTCACATTTCATAATCATGATATAAAATTATAACCGATAAGATTCTTATGGACTTAAGAGTAACTACTGACGAAAAGGTTTTATCAAAATCAACTCTTTGCTTTTGTTTGTAACCTTTAGCCATTGGCTTCACTTTGTATGTATATATATTACCATCCATGTTAGTTTTTCTCTTAAAATCCTATTGAATCCAATAGGTACAACGGCATTAGGAGCATCCACCAAAATCGATAATTATTTATTATGTATGAATTCCATTTTAGGTCTTATAACTTTATCATTTTAAAGAATCAATGTCAAACATTGCTTCCTTAAAAGTAATAGGCTTGTCATCTATAAGTAATACAATATTTTTATTCTTTTTAATATGTAGATCCATTTTAGTATTGATGATGTATCTTACTAATATGTTATAGACTATGTCTCTTTTGAACCTTCAATTATACATCATGTTATCAACTTAAGATTATTGTTCCATTTGGATGTGCATTTATAGTTTATAAATTTCTCTAAGTTCTTCCTCACTCTTACTACTTTCCTTGAGAATAAATTCTCTTTCTAAGAATGTAACATATCTTAAGGTAAACGTTTTTACAAAGGAGGATAGTAAAATAGATATCTTATACTTTCTTTTGGATATCCTATAAATTTGCATTTATTGGGCTAAGCTTGAGGCTTAACAGATACTACGCACTTCACTTAAACATTGTATCCCTAAATCTTTAAATATGATAACTTTAGTCTACTACCAGTCCATATCATATATACTATGTTATCAACTGATTTGGATATAACTCTATTTAGAAGGTAAGTATTATTTTTTATGGCATATTCCTAAAAGGAGACAGCAAGGGCTATATAACTCATTATGGAATGTATCTTATCTAATAGAGTATGATACAAGTGGAGTCCATCATGAGAGAATCTCATTCTCTTTTAAGTTACTAAGGAACTCACGGTCTAAGTATTCACCACCTCCATCAGATCTAAGTGTCTTAAATACTAAATATTATAACTTTTCAAATGATGCATACTTCTTTTTCATTAAATATACATAATCATATTTATAATAATTTCAGGGAATGTAATAACATATGAGTACCTACCTTTAGTGTGAGTAGACGTAAAGTCATATATATTTGAATGCTTTCATAGTGACTAGAACATAATAACAACAACCTAGTTCTAATACAATGTTAGAATGAAAAGTTAAACTATAAGTTCTTACATCTATTACAGTAATTCTTACTCTATTGCTAACTCATAGGTCCCCTTTGCCTTTTCTTACTGATTTACTCCTTGTTAACAGTTGTATATTATTAAAAATATTATAACTAAATACAATATCTATTACCCAAGAATATGGACTAGAAGTAGAAAGATCGATCTTAATCATAAACATACCGAATGATTTAGCTTCCTTAATCTTCTTTTCTGAAGATAAGTTTTTTAGTTCATCTTACAATATCCATCAACTCCATAAAGAAAAATTGTGCCTTTTCCATTCTTCTTCTTCTTCTTGACACCACAATTTACCTGTACTACTTTAACAAAAGCCTTTTATTTCTTATTATTGTTATTATTATTATTATTATTATTATTATTATTATTATTATTAGAGCCATTTTTCTTGCTCTTTTAAGATTCCACAATAAGAATATAAATAGATTCCTTCTTAAGGAATCCCCTTAAAGTCTTGATCATGTTCAATAGTTTAGGCAATAAATCATCATTTTGGTTCATATAGAAGTTCATAATGAACTCAAAAAGCTTAGAGTAAGAGACTAAAGCACATAATCAACACTAAACTTATGGTCCATGAAAAAACCTAGTTAGCCAAAATTTTCAATATATTCAATCCTCTTTAATACATGTAACTCTAATGAAGATCCTTTTTTCATCTTGTATTGATATAATATTATGGAAGTTTGATGTCTCTCCATCATACGTTATGCAACAAATAACTTCTCAAGAACTGAAATTATAATAAAATCATTCATATTCTTGTAATACCTTTAAAGATTAGGAGACTTACTAGTTAACATCACACATTTAACTTCTTTAACGTGATAAATATGACACACATATCTCTACCAAACTTCATCAATTGCATAAGAACTAGGATTTGCTGGAATAGTAGTGCTAAGAACATTTTTTTTCTTAAGAACAATTCTCAAGATGTGAAACTAGACTAAGAATTTAGGTCCAATAAGCTTGTTAGCATCCATGATGCTTCTTAAGGACAAATTGTTAGGTCCAATAAGCTTGTTAGCATCCATGATGCTTCTTAAGGACAAATTGTTAGGTTCAATAAGCTTTGTTAGCATCCATGATGCTTCTTAAGGACAAATTGTTACTTGTATTATTTAATATCCAAAAAGACATAAAGTATCAAGTGTTAGTTTATACCACAAAACTAAATAAAATAAGGACTTTAGTAAATAGTTAGTTGCTCTCACTATTTTAAATAAAATAATAGCCTTTACTATTAAATCGAGAAGTTTTCAAATAATTTTATGATGGGCAAGGATCCCATTCAAACTCAGTAAATCTTGTATTTTCTTAATAAACTAACTAAATTTAAATAGGTAGATAACATTCTTATCAATCATATTTCAAATGACTCATAATTCTGTTAGGTGGTATCTCTTTTCTAAAATACATCTTATATTATTCTTAACCTTGCCTTTAAAGTAATATGATCATGAGTTTGTTCACCTAAATCATATAAATTTAGTTAAGAAGACCTATTAGTTTAATATAAAATATATTCAGGTTAAAGTACATTGAGTTCTTTAAAAAGTCTTATAAAAAAATAGAACTCTAGTTTTATTCTTGAATAATGGAATAAAACAGTCACATTTTTAATGTGTACTTTATATTTAATGAGAGATTTGAAAAATTAAAAATTTTAGGTCTCTTCGTAATTAATATAATTTTATTATAATAATTATATTTTTTGGAAAATTAAAATATTTCATTAAAGCTTATAAAGGCAAACAAGTCAAAATTACAAGGCCATTAAGTCAAAAGGAAACCATCCTAGTACTATACAAATACTATTTCAATCTAAAACTATATCACTCTAGTCTCCATCTTCTTTTAATGAAATAACTTAGATCCTTAGTGGCAAGATGAGCAACCAATATCTCTTTGATTGAATTTCAAAAGATAACCATTTAAAACTTTACTTGATCTAATTATTAATTTGATGACAAACTTAATTTAATAATTTAACTCTTAAAAAATAAAACTAAACTTCATAAGTATTCCTAACAAAAATTATCCTTTTGAAAATAATTTTCTATATTTATTATAAATTTAAATATTTTAATATTATTCTAATTAAGAAAAATAATTAAATTAAAAATTAAATTTAAAAATAATCAAAGAATTAGAGAGGGAGGTATTCACTATGTGCATTAAATTTGTTGGAGTTTTTTTGTGAGGCACATGTAGTGCTGTGGTGTTGACTATATGTGTTAAACACATCTAGCTTATCAAACACTCATCACTTAGAAAGTGCATGTCACACATTCACCCTATTGTTTTCTTTGAACTAGGTTTCCCTTGTGGTGTAGACTACATGTGTTAAACACATCTAGCTCATCAAACACTCATTACTTACAAAGTGCGTGTCTCACATTCACCCTGTTGTTTTCTTTGAACTAGGTTTCCCTCTATTTCATTACCTTCACTTGTTTTTCTCATCTATCTTCCATTGTCTGCTCATCTCATCTCAAGTACTACTTGTTCTCCATTTTGGTGTCTTCTTCATTATAATTGTAACACCCCACTCCCGTTGGACCCGAACCCGATATCGATGGTGATACCCGAGTCCGTGCCCCTCGAGGGTGGCGTGTCACATCACTTAACATTT
>JANQBM010000007.1:7908185-7937873 GCA_025594535.1 Erythroxylum domingense
AAAAATAATCAAAGGGTATTTAATATGATAGTAAAATCAAAAGAGAATTTTTAGAAAAATAAGAAAAATCTAAGGGTTAGGAGCGTCTGTTGACATCGGGAGACAGGGACGATTTGTTTTGTCCTTCGAAAATTGAAGGGACAAAATTTGTTGTCCCTGTATACCGGAGACGGGGGACAGAAACTGAAGAGACAGTAACCAAACACTCAAGAGGCACAGGATTAAGTTGTTTTGTCAACTGTCCCCGCTCACGGGGACAGTAACCAAACACGGCATTAGTCTCTCCTATGGCTCTTTTTCTCTAAGGTTTTCTTCCTTTCCATCTTATATGCGTCAAGTGCTCTCAATCCCTTGTTTTTTCCTAGATCTTTAGTCTTATATCTCTGTTTTAGTTTTTTTTTGTGCTCTCGACCTTCCTTTTTGTTTGCTCATAGTTGGTTGTTGCCTCTTCTGCTTTGTTCATTTTGCCTCTCTTCTGTCTATTTGTTCATTTTTGTCTTTTCTATTTTGGCATGCCCATCTCTCATCCATTTCATTTATTATAACTTTTTTCCAACTCATGTTATTTTTCATTTTTTTCCTTTTTGGTAAAATTAGTAATAAGCAAAAAATGTTTAATAAAAATTAGAATAAATATTAATATCAAATAACCTAACCTAAATTCAATTGATCGCAACTAAAAACTAACTAATTCCAATTAAAAATGATCATATCTAATTAAGATTAATTAAGATATTTTATAAATAATATTAAGTTTATCATAATGAAATTTTGACATATATTAGACATGATGATATGTAATTAAATTAAAATAGATAAAATTTAGGACAAATATAATAAAATTATGACTAAATATGAATTAAAATAAATTAAATATGATTATGTGAATTTAAAGTTTCTTTAAATGAATTTATTTTAGCCTTAACCTATATTCAAAATAGATATGATGCAGTTTATATGTACAAAACAAAACAAAATTAGAATTGAATATGTACAACTAAATATTATATGATTCAATTTATATTATATGATGATAAAATTTATTAGGAGAACAATAAATAAAAAATATTTTAAACAAATTGAATAAAAGTTACACAAAATCAATTATTGATAATAATGTTAGTTTATGTCCTTGTAGTCAATCAATTAGATGCAAATTAATGTATGACATTATTTTAATTAATGAAAAGACTTTATTTATCTTTATTTATTAATTTAATTAATATTTTATGTTTTAATACTAAAGATAAAATCCTTAGAATAATTACTGTGTATAATTGAAATTATAATGAGATTATAATTATGATATTAAATTTACACTTATGTATTATTCCTAAATGTTCTTAGTTGCAGTTTCATCAAGACAAGATATTGTCGAAACGGTAAAACTAGTACACATTTTGTTTCTTTCTTATGAAGAAAGTAACTGACATAATAAATTAAAGTATGAAGATACTTAAATTAATGTATAGGTGATTATTAGATAATAAGTCATTGAACTGACCCGATTATGAGAATTTCAAATGAAATATTACTTATGTGTCTTTGGATTATCTCATAATGATAGTTGTGTAATTGATCCTCAGACTTGGGATTTTCAAGGTATCTCATATGAGAATTATTGTATTTTGATACTACTTATGAATCATCCTAGGATAATTTAGTTGGTAGTAATTAGATACAGTATGAATCATATAGAGATAGTTGAGTAAGTCAATAAAGGATTCGTTACTCTAAAGTAATTAGAGAGAATATTATACTGTTCTTGATTAATAATAATTTATGGAATTCTCTGGCCAGAATGAATTGATATTTGAAAAAATTGTTTTTCAAATTTCAATTATAAATCAATCATTAATTAGCAAGAACGAACATAATTGGACTAAAAAGAGTAGACATTATATTCATACTTGTCCAATTATAATATTGAATGACGAAAGGATTAAATTATACATCATAGCCATGCATGGACATGTTAAGTCAATCACTTTGACATTCATGATATTTGGGTAATCATGACATATTGTTAGACATTAATCATGATTTATGATTATGAATTGTTTAATTGAAGAATTAAAATTGCAATCTATAATCATTGCCAATTTATTAGAAACCTAATTGGTCAGACATCAAAGATCAATATGTGAAAGAAAAATCAATTTAATTAAGTTGGACTTAATTATAAAGTTTGGAAAACTTTATGGAGTAAATATGAGATATTTGATTTTATTAAAATTAAATTAATTATAATTAGAATTTTATTTTAATTATAATTAAAGAAATTTAATTTTAATTAAAAACTCTCATGACTTTTTCTATTTAAAAAGGGAAGAACATTTTAGAAGCTAGCACTTTGTCTTCTTCCTCTCAAAATTAGTCTTGAGAATTGCTCTGTGAATACCATCAGAGGCTGGATAATTGAACAAGTCATGATTGATCAATCGAAATGGTTTCAAAAGTTTTTCAACTGGAAGATGAACAAGGTACAATTTATAATTCGTTTTTATTTTATTCAAATTTATTCAATTACCAGCATCCGCTCGAAATTTGAAAAAGTTTTATTTTCCGCTGCATCCGTGATTTGATCACGGTTGAATTCTAACAAATAATCCTCAATTTAAGTCTACTAGTATTTTGAAACTACCCAAGAAAGTTAGATAAACAAATGAGGCAAGATGTTTTGTTTGACTAACAATAACATCTATATTAGATAAATTTTGAAATTGCTATATATATAACGATCGTATTCTTATTCGCATTTATAGCAAAAACTCAAAGTTAAGAGAGTTATTTTAGCTCTTGGATTTTTCAATTAGGTAGGCAGTGTCAATAACGTTAGTAATTTGCTAACTTTTAGTAAGTGTCAATAAGGTTAATCATTTGGCCATTTTGACTTCAACAACTTTTAGGATAAGCCATGGGCAAATGCATTATTTCACTGAATTGAGGAGTGAGGTAACGTGCCACAGTAGGATGTCATTCTTCCACCAATGGGAAGAGCTTACGCAAGCTTATTGGTCATATATAAACAACTTAACTAGGTCTGTCCGTCTGTCTTCAAAGTTGATGCAAACAAAAGGCTATGCAATTGACATTTGAAACGGCGAGAAGATTGCATCATTTACAAACAGAAAGGGGACAAAAATAAAGAATGAAACGTATTGCAGCCACAAGTTCCCTTTTAACTAAGGAACAAGTACAAAGTCTTCTGGGATTTATTTGTCGCTATGGTCGGTCACTTTTCCTACATTTGTAATGCCATTGATTGTAGAAAATGAGTAAAGTAAACATATTGGAACCGACCATAGAATACAAGTAATGAGAAACAATTATATACGAACGCACGCACCAAAGTAAGGTTGAATTCACGAGAATAGATTCTCTGTTGTCTTAAATTTTCTATTAAATTTTATCTACATCAACAATCTTGCTTTTCATATTTTTATTCTTTTTAGTTTAAACATACAATGAAAGCATCGTCGTCCACATGCTACTCCTCCTGGCGTGGACGTTTATGTACAGTATCCTATCCTCTTGTTTTAGAAGCTAAAAAGTCAAAGCGACTGCTTGAGTCAGGAGGCATTAAAAGGATAGCATCGTAACTTTACATAACTCGTTATTTTAATCACATGAGCATATGCTTAAGAGGGAGTGAGTGAAAACGGGGAAGATGGAGAGAGATAATAAATGAAGCGTGCTATTTTGGTATTGGAGAGTGAACTCAAGGCAATGGCGGAAATTTTACATGGCTGTTTGCTTTTTAATCCAGTTTATGCTAAATACCAAGCGCTGTTCTTTAGATAGATGAGATTTCCTAATCCCCATGTTCATTCAGGTATTATCCGTTTTTTTTTTTTCTATTCAACCATTTTCCCACATTCCCAGTTTAGTCGAGGTAGTCAACGTCCAGTTTTGTCTTTCATGTTTGGGAAATCCATCGGTGCTTAACATTTTTTTGGATTTTGTTCTGCTCGAGTTCTGAGCTCTTCTTTTTGAGCTTGTTTATTAGTGAACTCCTTTTCTGAATGGTCTCAAATATCTTACTGCAACAAGTGCATGCGTCCCTCCAGGGTTGGTTGTCTCGTTCTAATGGTTTTCAGTAACTGCTGCATCTTCAGTTGTGTAATATCTAAACACGTAGGAATTTGGCGGGCATGTATGCTTTTAGATCTCTACTGTTTACTATGCTGCTTGAATTGAGATTATTTGTTTTTAATTTCTGGGTGCAACTGATTTCCAGGTAAAACAATGTGAGCTTCAATCTTAGACATTTATATCTGATTATTACTTTTCTTACCCTTCTTTATGATTCTTCTTTATGTTTCAGGTTCAGTATAAGACTAATTTGAAAACCATCATCTTATGTTAATGGTCCGTAGATTGTTATTGGGTTGTGTTCGCCCTTCATTTGCTGTTTTCTTTCTGATTTAAGCCTCAACTGCTTGAAAGTCAGGCAATTTGTTAACTACTTCAACTACCAACCTTCAGTTCCAAATTCTAATAGTAGAGGGACTTCATTTGACCATTTTGAAGCTCATAATTCTAATTGCAGACCTTTATAAGTTGATCCTGTTCATCAGCATCTTTTCGATATGGGCTATTGTCGTGTAATTATTTAAATGTTTATATATGTTTTTTTTACCTAAAATAAAAGCTGACCAGTGTAGTTAGCTCCCCCAAAAGATGAGAAATTTATGAATTTTTTTGTTCTACTTTCTTTCTTGAATATAATTTTGACGATTCTACGGGGTATTGTGAGTGCATAACTTCCAAGTCTTGAAAGTCTGCTTCCAATTTAGTATCATTGTTTAGAAGAGATTCTAGAGCATATTTTGGAGAATATATGTCTACGCTAATTTTCTGATATTGGCTGCTTAGCCTTGGTGTATGTTGGAGGAAATTGGTTCAATTCTGGATTTTCCATACTCCAACATTCCTGATGAATGCTGAATTGCAATTGCACATTTATCATATTTGTTTGGAGCTGTCAGAGATATCTCTTGGGGGAATTGAAATACAAAGCATAGAAGTTTTTTCCTACTACAGTCATCTACTTTCAGCTTAGCATGCCTAGTAATTTTCAGCTTCTACCAGAGTCTGTACAATTGCTCACTTAATGGTTTATGTTATTATTAATTCCACAAGGTCTTCATGGTCATAAAGTAATTTTCCATTTTCAGATCGATGGAGAGGAATCCAATCAATGTATCTATGGACCAGGTTGAGATGCGCAAACAACGTGTAAATACTTCCAGGGAGCCTGGACATGATGGATTCCAGCAACCATCACATGAGCATGCGACAGATTCTTTAAGAAGTAGAAGCGCTACTATTAGAGTCGCTGATCTGAATGGTTCTGAAGTAAAGCCTGTACTTAATTATTCCATCCAGACAGGGGAAGAGTTTGCTTTTGAGTTTATGCGGGACCGCTTCATTCCTAAAAAGCCTTTCACACCAAGTGTTGCCAATGAACCCAATTATGCAACTGGTTATATGGAACTAAAAGGCATTTTAGGCATTAGTCGTACAGGGTCTGAAAGTGGCTCAGATATTTCAATGCTCACCGTAGTTGAGAGAGGTTCAAAAGAATTTGAGAGAGCTAACTCATCTTTGCATGAAGAGAGAAGCAGCTATGGGTCATTTCAGGTAATGCCTCGAACATTATCTAGTTATGAAAACCGAGAACTTATGCACCGTTATACATCCTCAGGAGATTTTGATAGATCCTCTACAACAATGAAAGTGCTCTGCAGTTTTGGCGGAAAAGTCCTTCCCCGACCTAGTGATGGAAAACTTAGATATGTTGGAGGTGAAACACGCATTATACGCATAAGTAGAGATATTTCTTTTCAGGAGTTGAAACAGAAGATTTTGGCTATCTATAATGAAGCTCATGTCCTAAAGTATCAGCTTCCTGGAGAAGATCTTGATGCCTTGGTTTCTGTTTCATGTGATGAGGATTTAGTTAATATGATGGATGAATGGAATGAAGTTGAAGACAGAGAAGGATTGCAGAAACTTCGCATGTTTCTTTTCTCCACGATTGACTTGGATGATGCTCAGTTTGGTTTGGGCAGTCTGGAGGGTGATCCTGAGATCCAGTATGTAGCTGCTGTAAATGGTATGGATTTGGGCTGTAGAAGAAACTCAAACATGCATGGGTTAGCAAGTTCTTCTGGCAATAATTTGGATGAATTAAATAAGTCAAAAATTGATAAGGATGCTGGTCGAGTGGAAACAGTAACTGTTGGGACTACCCTTGCTCCCTTTAATGGCACTTTTCAGTCTCCGCCACCAATTCTCCACGATGGCTCTCTTCTCTATGAAACCTATCCACAAGTTTATCACAGACAAGTGATGGATCATGGAGAACTTAAGCATTTACCCTTTCACTTTAATTACAGCTCCCCTAACTACTCTCCATGTGGTGAATTTCCTTATTCTATTGGTGTTCATGGAGTTATAAATCAACAAGGACTGCTAAAAGGACAGTCATATGGTAGCTTTCAAGTACAGAATTCACAGATGTTTGTAAAGGAGGCAAGCCCGAAATCTTATGCTTCTGTTCAGCAGGAGAGTGATATGGAAAAAGCTCAACCAGTAGAGCAGGTTCATTCAGTTCCAGCTGATGAAGTGCCAGTTACTAGTTCTGTGTCAACAAGAGATCCACCATTTTTTCCTTCAATCAGTGGGGTAAGGTTTCAGGAAGATGAAAAAGCCTCCTCTTCTGAAGACACTGTGAATCCTGCACAAGTTCCTAGATCTTGTGAAGATGTTGGATGTTCCAACTCGACTAGTGTGCTTGGTGCAGGATGTCTTGATCCTGCCTTCAATCCAATGGGTTTAAACCACCTTAAACCATATCTACCAACCCAGAGAGTTTACCATTCTGAGAGAATACCCAGGGACCAAGCAGAGTTGCTGAATAGAATGTCCAAGTCTGATGATTCACTTGGTTCTCAGTTTCTTATTTCTCATTCTGATACTGCTGATCATAATCTAAAAGGGGAATCTGTTGAAAGATTGCACCAAAATAACTTGCCTACCAATTCTGAAGACACTAATTCAGTCACAAAACAATTGTATACAGACCAAACCATCAATGATGGACTTTCCCAACTTCAAAAGTTCAAGGAGTTTGCCACTTCCGTTTCTGTTACGAATAAAAAGCTTTCTGATACTGAAGATATTTGGAAGCATGGGCGCAAGCAGGAAATTCCAAATGATATTGGCAATAAAGATTCTGAAAACCAAGGAAGGGTTCTTAAGGGTGAGGGTGAAGTAGATCATATTGCAGATAATCACAAAATATTCCTTTCAGAGCAAAGGGTAGAAGGTGGATTAGGACACACTGCTTTAACACCAGTAGCTGCTGTTCTGAACCATAAGGATCATGTATCCGATTTTCCAGATACTATATTGGGGGGCATGGTGTGCAAGGCTATTACTGGTGATAAGGATTTGAGGCACACACAGCCAAAATCTTTGACAGAGAGCTCAATTGAGGAAGTAAATCAAGAAATTTCCCACACTGAAGTGTTGCCAAAAAAGCGTGAATCCATCATTATAGAAATTGATGATAGATTTCCCCACGATCTCCTTTCTGAGATGTTCTCCAAAGGCATATTTACTGAGGATAACTCCGTTATCGGTCCAATGGATAGAGATGGAATTGGTGTGAGTGTAAATATGGATAATCATAAACCTAAGCCCTGGTCATATTTTCAGAAGTTGGCACAAGAGGAATCTGTCCAAAATGATGCTTCTGTTATTGACGAGGATCATATTGGTGCAGGGCCAGCTTTTACAAAGGTTGGAGGAGGAGATTCTGATCCCTATGGTTATTCTCCTTTAGCAACAGATGGGGTTTCAATGGACCCTGGATATTCACAACTTAATGTTGCTGAAAACAATGGGCATAATTTATCTGGAGTAGGAGAAGCTGACTTGACAATTCATTCTGATTTTGATCATTCCCAAGTTAAAGAGAGTGAAAGTCTGCAGTTTGAAGCTATGATAGAAAATCTGAGATCACCGGAGTCTCAGTATGAGGTATGTGTTGTTGTTTGGTGATTTCATTTGAGAATTCATTCCTAATCAGCTAGCCGAAGCAACTTAACTTTGATGGTTTAGGATGGGAATTCAGGAAACAGATATGTTGGCTTTCCTCCTCTTGATCCCTCTCTGGGTGGTTTTGATATCAACACTTTGCAGGTAAAAGTTGGATATTAACATTTTCTACTGACTCTCAAAATTATCATTTCTTTGTGTACTTGCACTGTTTTCTATTGGAACGCCTTATCGTTGATTCTTCCTATAAGTTTTTTTTTCTTTTCCCTCTCATAGTCATCCCACAGTTGAATGTTACTTGAGTTTGTGAGAAAGACCTAATATGAGTAAACTGATACTCTCTTTTTACTTTTAAGTTGCCCTAATTTGACTAACCATTTGAAGCCAAAATAAAAGTAGTACTGAGAGAAGGAAAAAAAAAATGATTTGGGTAGCCACCTAACTTTCTTCCTCAACAGAAATATAGACACGAGTCAGTGGAACCTGACCAAATGCCCTCTTCAAACTAGTGTAGGTGTCTTGCTGCGACTTTTGTTATTGTTACATATATATCGTTCTCTGCATGAAATGATAGTGGTTTTCATGAGGAAAGTGAGCCAAGAGCTGATTATTAGCTGCTTGTAAACAGCAGTGGATTTGTTTTTCTTTGATTTGGGTTTCTTCATGCTGCTTTAGCAACAATTAATTACATCTTTGTGCCTTCTAAACTACAATTTTCTTGTCAAGAATAAAATAGATGGGATGAGGGTTCTGGTTATCAGTCAGGATTCTATAATCACCTTGGCCTTTTCATTTAGTATGTATAATAGATATTGTTGCTTTGTTGTTGGAAAACTTTTGATATATATTTTTTGTTGTATGACAACACTAAAAGCTTGTCTGCCTATGCTATCTTGAAACTTTTTTGAGGCCTCATCCTTTGATGTTGTTAAGTTGTCAGGAATTCTTTCCTATTGTCCCCTCTAGCGCATTGTAGGATTTCTATTACAATATCAGAGAACTTTCGAACATTACCTACTTCATTGAACTTCAATTCTTCAAACAAACATACAAACAAACAACAACAATCTAGTAGAAGTCCCGTTGAACGTAGGGTCTAGGGAGATCCAAAAGTATGCAGCCTTACCCCTAACTGGTATGAATATCTCATCTGTCATGGAGGTGCAACGGGGGAGGGAGGTTTCTAATACTTTTACTTTTTAATTTTTCAAAAACATTATTTTTCATGCGACCAATACATTTTCCTAATAGTCTGTGATTTATGCCTTTATCTTAAATATAATAGGCATGTGGGTATAAGTATGTATGTGTACGTTAGCATGGAGATAGTTTTTTGATGCATATCCAGAAACTCTTTTTTATGCCTTGGTATTCTTTCTCATACATGTTCGCCTCCTTCTGGTTCTTTGAATGTAAACTTGAGATTATTCAATTGGAATTTATCCGCAATAAAATTGATGATCAGTTATTGTTTCTTAACCTAATGGCAGATTATAAAAAATGATGATCTTGAAGAGTTAAAAGAACTAGGTTCTGGTACTTTTGGGACTGTGTATCATGGAAAATGGAGAGGAACAGATGTTGCCATCAAGAGGCTGAAGAAAATTTGTTTCACTGGCCGATCATCAGAGCAAGAGAGATTGGTAATTGTTGCTTAGCTGCTAAGATGTGTTAACCTTTTGTCTTCCTTGAAAAAGATGCACGTTATTTTGGCTAAATACATACCAAATTTGGTACTTATTTCTTCATTTTATTTTGGGATTTTTGATGAAATATTATTTAATTTTTTTGTCTTAGGCATTAGAGTTTTGGGGGGAAGCAGACATCCTTTCAAAGCTTCAACATCCAAATGTTGTGGCATTCTATGGTGTAGTGCAAGATGGTCCTGGGGGAACATTGGCTACTGTGGCTGAGTACATGGTTGATGGTTCTCTTAGACATGTTTTACTTCGGAAAGATAGGTAAAACCTACAATTGAACGATACTATAATCTCAATTTGCCATCTTTTAGCTACATTAAACTGATGTTCTAGGTGGTCTAGAACTTTTTCTGGTTGTGTGGCTATTAAAACTTTACATAATGATTATTGGAAAGTACAATAATTAAAGCATTCTCAGATCTGGATGAGCTCAAATAGCTTGCTAATGAATGGTCAGTTCATTCTCCTCCTTGTGCCTCTTTACATCTATATTTACTTCAACCTGAAGGTATTTGGATCGTCGCAAGAGGCTATTGATAGCTATGGATGCAGCTTTTGGGATGGAATATCTCCACTCAAAGAACATTGTTCATTTTGATTTGAAGTGCGACAACTTGCTTGTCAACTTGAAAGATCCGTCGCGTCCAATCTGCAAGGTATGCTCTTGAGGAATTTGAAAAATCCAATCCTTAAAAGTTTGGTGTTCGTTAACTCAGTAATTGATGACTTTAGGTTGGTGATTTTGGCCTGTCCAAAATCAAGCGCAATACCTTGGTCTCTGGAGGTGTACGAGGAACTCTACCATGGATGGCACCTGAACTGCTAAATGGTAATAGCAGCAAGGTGTCTGAAAAAGTAAGTTTATTCCTCATCTTGTTTATTTGCTTTTTCTGGTCTTTTGTTTCTGTGAATGATACAAGAAAAATTAGGGAAATCATAGTTGAGTTCATGATTATTGTCCCCAAGTTTGTAACTAGATAGAAAATTTAAGAATCAGAGAGACTGACATAGTCACTTTGTATCATTCATGTATAATAACAAAGATGTGCGGTTTATACTTATAAGATCCATTATTGCTAATTAGAGAAATAGGTCAATTAGTTTAGTCCTTAATCACCATTTTACTAGGAATAAGTCATATACTTGTCTCAACACCTTAATCACCATTTACTAGGAATAAGTCATATACTTGTCTCAACAAACATGATCTTCTTTTATATAATATTTGGACCAGGAATTTGTACATTAAGAAAATTTCGGCTAATTTTCAGGTTGATGTCTTCTCCTTTGGAATTGTCTTGTGGGAAATTCTGACTGGCGAGGAACCATATGCCAAGATGCACTATGGTGCAATCATAGGTGCTAATTTAATACTCTATTTTTCTTTGTTCTTTTATGGTTCTGCTTGTATTTTTTGTAAGTTATGGTTTCTGCTTGTATTACTAGGTTTTATCTGATTAATTACCAATTATAATAACAACACAAATGAACATAGCAAGACTATAGAAATTGGGCCTAAAGGAATGGCATGTTGTAGCGACTAAATGTTTTAGCTTGATAATTTTTTGTGTTTTGACGATTGGCCTTGTACACTAGTATGGTTGTCAACATAAATGCCAAAAATCAAGTTTCCAATATGCAAGGATGCCTAAGGTCTAATGTACTCAGTAGGATGAGATTAAGTGGACATCAAACTATGTTAGTTACAGATAATAGCCAATAAGGACAAGTCTAAATTCTATTTGTTCCTGACTTTAGGAAATTTAACTTCTCTTTTGTATTTTTTTGTAGTGGCTGTATTCTTTTTTTCTGCTGCTTCTACATTCTTGCCTTTATTGCACTTGTTACTACAAAATCAATTTTCATAAGCTCCTATGATTTAGAGCATTATAGTTAATTGGACAAATGGATCAACTCCCTCTGAATTGATGCATGGTTCAGTAAGAGGGATTTAATAATTTCAGCAATTGAAGAAATAGGAGCCACATAGAATTGAAAATAAACAGCTGTTAAAATTCCATATCATACCTTAGAAGTCACAAGGGCATTAACCATAAAGAAAATTTGTAATCTCACGGGGAACCAATTTTGCAATATTTCAGTCTGTGGAATGAGGGCCTGATTGAAAAATATCGTATCAATTCTGATTCTTAATTTATCCCTCCAATTGAACTAAGGGATGGAACTTGTTTCAATCATCCATTGAAATGTTTTGTTTGTGTCAAGTAGTACCATGATCAGATTTTTTTTTTCCTTGAAAAGTCTCATTTTATCATCTTTTCTCTCATTTTCATTTCCTTTCCTCTCTATGATTGTATATTTAAAAAATACCATCCTTGAAATTGTAGAAAATTGTGTGATTAGCTTAAAGCATTTTGATCCTGGATTAGAAATTACTTCTGTGTTTGTACTCATACATGGTCTGCGATTATGCATTGGTTGTTCGTGCTGTATTTGTTGTGCTCAATAAATTGATTAATTTTACAGGGGAAGTCACATAATTTCTAATAGTAAGATATAGACAGGATAGTTGAGGAATGAAGAACTTGTAGTTTTCTCTATGAAAAGTTGTGTTCAGATTAACCTGGAACTGGAAAAGGCATTGAATAGTACAGATTCATATCTATGTCAATAGTGTTACCTAGAAGAAGAAGATCAGTAACCATTGTTTGAAGATCCAGCAGTGTTCGCAAACTTGAAACTATTAAATTTGGGTTACACAGCTTTCAATTGCAGAAAGGAAAATGAAACTACTTTTCAGTATATATATAAATGAAGTTCACAAGGAAAGCATATTATCAATTTACTTGAAAAGTCATTTTTAGATATATTACTGAAAACAGAAACACCCAAGTTGGTTTTAATGTTTTTATATTTTATTCATTATCTGATACACTTTATGGATTTTTAGCACCTCGTATACGTTTGTAACATTTGTTAATGAGGTACAGGAGGAATTGTCAATAATACTTTGAGGCCAGCCATTCCAAGTCTCTGTGATCCTGAATGGAAAAGGTTGATGGAACTGTGTTGGGCTCCTAATCCTGCATCAAGGCCTTCTTTTACGGATATTGCCAGTCGTTTGCGGGTTATGTCAGCAGCTGCTAGCCAAAACAAAACGTACGGTCACAAGGCATCCAAGTAATAGTTTGAATACTTCCAATTGGAGATTTTCCACAACGTCACAGATTGATTCACTTAACTGTACAAAGCAGATATGTACGGTGTCATATTAGTAAAAGGGAGAAGCCAGCTTCCATTTATGTTTTTGAAATGGAAGATTTTCTCTCTAAATAATTGAAATTCTTCTTTCCAGAACGTTATGTAGTCCCTGGATTTTAAACAAAATTTATAATAGTTTCAGGTTTTTCCATTTTGGTTTGTGTTGCGCATCTTTCCCTGGCTATTACTTAACTAACTGTACTAGGTTGTATTTATTTGCAATGTGGAATTCCCATGTTTCTTGTGGATGCCAATTTTCATCATAATTCCTGTATCTGTTGTCTGGCATGGTTTGAATTGCAGATTCGAGAAAACCGTTGGCATTGAATAAAGAATCTGGTAGAATTAGTAGCTGTTGTTGCGGCGTTAAGCTGGTATATTTTCTGTTCCATGACTCGAAATTGATTGGATGAAGGTGGATAACAGCATGTTTTGATCAGTATCAATCTGCTCCCCAGTTACTGAACAGAAAATTTTACTTCTCGTGAAAGTTTGGATGCTTGTGCGTTACTTTGCCAGGATAGATGAAGAAGTGATGATCAAGCACTAGGAACTCCTATGCCATTTGTCGGTCTAATTTTCAGGTAAAATGGCATGATACGAATAATCTTCCAAGGTTACCTGGTTGATCAGGTCAATTCCTAATAACTGTATCAACTTGTCATTAACACCGGCTTGAGCAGTTTCTGCAGTTCTCATTGGAGTTAACATATAGCAATAGAAACACCGGCTTGAGCAGTTTCTGCAGTTCTCTTTGGAGTTAAAAGATACCATGAGTCCCATAATTGAGTAGCAATTCAGACCTTGAAACTGGAAAGACCTCAACCGGTACTGTTATACCCTCTACGGGTCCCTAGACTGATTACGTCAAAGTCGTCAACTTGCATTAAGTTTATTGAAACTGAAAGACCTCAATCGGTACTTGTACACAACTACCAACTATAAGTTTTCAGCTTGCATTAATGGTACTTTCCCTTTGCGAGAATTGCAAAATATTGGTAGAATGAATACGGGACAGCGCGGTCGCAATTTTAGGATTGTACAAAACACGATCAAATCGGACCAAGTTGAAAGTAGAAAGCACAATTCAACCTAAACTCGAATTAGTGAAGGATTCGATACGTTCCGATATGAACTCAATGATTCGACTCAATTGACGGCTATCCAAAATATATATATATATATATATTTGAGTTAACTCGACTCACCTATTACCTAACACTACTAATAATAATCTTGCATACCTTTTCGTCACCAAGGGGAATAAATGGTTCGGAACTTCCAATGACAGCCCGAGTTTTTGAAGTCATCAACTAAGATGAGTGGTGTTGGCAAGCCGTGTCCTTAGAGCTCATCAGGAATCTTGAAGTACTTCGGTATTTCCCAAATAGCTCTAACCCTGATAGGCTGTAATGACTAGCAGGAACCACTAGACAGTACACAACTGCTTCTGCCTATAACTTCTTGCGTCCCCCTACTCAGGACGTCCCATGGTTTAAGCTAGTGTGGGATAAAAGCAGTCGACCTCGGTGCTCTTTTATCCTTTGGCTAGCCTTTCATCACAAACTTCAAATCCGTGACAAACTTCCCTACCTATACACCCCTAACCATTGTTCATTGTGCCTTTCGACTAATGAAATATTGGACCACTTGTTTTTTGAATGCTCCTTTTCTAAATCAGTTTAGGACCAAAGCCTCACTCATTTCTACGTACAATGCCCAAGTCAGCCTATCCTCCTGTTCCTTCTCACATGGTTTTACAACATACACCCGATACCCGTGTAAGAAACCTATTTCCACTGTTGCTTTTTACTGTGGTGTACCACATTTGGTCTGAAAGGAATGCTAGAGCATTTAAAGATGAAGCCAAAGATATTGGAAGTGTCTGTCTCGGAGCAATCTCCCAAGTTAAGGAGAATCTAGCCTAAACACTGAGAGGAGGTAATTAACTGAGTTTATTAGTCTTTTTATTTTGCAGGTCTGTCAACACATGGATTGCTAATGGTCGGTTCAAGAGTGTTTACAGTGGGTAGTGGAAAGGGGTCAGATGTCTCAACTTGCTATGCACACCATAGCGGCACCCTCTTGGTTGTGGAGGCGGTTCCTATTCTGCCAAATGTTTATGTGCCGTAAGGATAGGCTGATGACTTCAATCAATTCATTTTAATCCTTATTGCTGGTCTTGTCATTATTCATAGAATGCAAAAGTCATTACTTTCTGTTACCTTGATTGTTCTTTGAATTCTGGTGATTTGCGTATGGTTGGTAGTGATGTTCTTCAGCGTTTTGGGTGGTACATATGTATATGTTGTTGTGTGGCTATTAGGTATATAGGGTACAATGATACCTACTGTTCTTAGTTAAGATGATAATTTTGGCCAAGGAAGAGATGTGCACTTAGGCAATCTCTTGTTTTGTATATAACTCTTATTTCTTTTTTATAACATTTTCTGATTTACCAAAAAAAATAGTACTACTAATAATAAAATTTTGATTAGTGTAAAACTTAAATAATAAAATTTTAAAGTACAAACTCATTAAATTACTAATTGGGATTTACAAACCCCTTTTTTATAAAGTTTAAATGTGACTATTAAATGATGAAATTGTCCGTTATCTTTTTAGTTTTATAATTGATATTAGAAATAACAAATTAAACAGCATTTAACATTTTATGAAAATTTCAATTTAGTGTTAAACTTTCAAAAATTTACAATTAATAATTAACTTTCCAAAACTGGTATAAATTAGGTTAAAAAGTTGTTTTTGCTGATGTAGCGTATCTACCAAATGTTACGTGGAGCACATTTGAGTTTGAAAAACTCATCCTTATTGTGCCACTTGAGTTTGAAAAACTTCTTTTATGTAAGCGTATTGCTTAGTTATTCTTCCTTTCTCATTGCAGCACTTTTGGCCCCTTTCTTCTTTCCTCTCCCCTTTCCTATCCCATTTCTTCTCCTATATGGTACATTAGTTTCCAAAAGATCTACATGCCTATACATATACTGATATGGTTCGTCGGGTTTCTTTATTGACTCATTCCCTTGAAGAGATAAGGGATTTCAAGGGTGAATCTACGCCGTTGGTTGCGTCCACTTCTTGTTCTTCTTCTTCCTCTAGTAGTTGGTGCTCTGATCTACTTGTTTCCCTTCAAAATGCAAAACTTCTGAGTTTCATTGCTTCCAGTTTTTGAACCCGCTAACAGTTCTGTAAGCTTAACTCTCTCTCTCTCTCTCTTTGGTATTGTTATTCCTTTTGGGGGTAGACATTATGAGGTATGGTTAATTTTTTTTCTAGTTTCTAGTTATTGTTCTTGCGCTGAAGATAACCTGCGTTGTAGTACTTCATTTTTGTTTGATTTTGTTCAATCGCTTACGACTAGTTTAGAGAACTGCTCAATCTCTCTCGATACCTTCAGGTTTGGTTTTCGATTTTAGCCTTCTCTTTTGACTGATTAGATCGATTGTTTGATGAGACGTGTTTCTTACTGGTTCTGTGTTGTGGTGGACACTCTTTGATTGTTTCATTTAAATCTGTAACTCTTGATTTGAGAGTTGAGCTATTTTCTTAAAGTCTGATTCATTTTCTGTAATTGCGTTAGATCTCGTGGATTTGTTTGAAAGCAGAAGATTATGTGTTAGATTTGGTTGTTTGCTGTGTGATCTGTTTTTTTTTCTGTGTTTCATATCAATTATGGTTATCTTCTTTGTTAATGCTCCGATTAACCTATAAATTGTGGTTCAGTGCTGGCGCTATTAATCTACATGCTTATTTATGTTTCTTTGATCTTTCTTATGCTATTTGTACGAGCCCGCTCAGCTCCTATGCTTAGTATTGAACTCTTTTTTGCCTAATAATTACGTCCCTAATAGTTACGTTCCTCATATGCGCAAGTGTTTGAAGGGTAAGAAAGCATATGACTCAGTTAACTCCACTTTGCCTTGAACCAAATTGATTAATGGTCTAAAGCTGTTTTCAGATTTACTTTTTCTTGAGAAGTTCAGAGTCATTCTGCATTGAATGTTAGCTTACCACCATCCTCTGGGCAGTTGAATAGTATAGTTGTCCTCTTATAATCTTCTGTACAACCATGGTGACCTAACTGCCCTTTTGGCAATTGAGTCATATAGTTTCCATATACTCTTTTTATACCGTCTTATCTCGTATCTATTAGTTGATATGTCTTTATTGCAGAAGAGTTATTTGAGACTATGAAATAACTTGTTATGATTTTTAGCTTAAAGTAGAAAATTTGCCTTTAGATAATAAGATACAACTATTACTGGTTGTTCCTTTAGGAGACACCCAATCAAATTAGAATGCTATTTAGCAATTTAGAAGGACCCCTGCTCTAAGATGACACTCACATCTCAAGGATGGCAAAAAAGCTTTGCAACATATCAGGTATAAGCAAAATTTTGCAGCATGTCAGGTATTTCTATTCCGACTTTTTTCTTACTACTTTTGTCTTTTAAACTTACATCTTCTTAAATGGCGTTTGGTAGCTTTTCTATAAGTGGTATTATTCTATTTTACTTATGTATTTGTACTTTATCCTAGTTATTTATTTATTTATTATGTATCTAATTATAATATCACATTTTTATTTATCTATTTATTTTCTAAAATCTTCTAGGCGCATTTGCTAAGCTTTTTAAGTTTTTAATCTTTTGACCTACACCTTGTTTTTATTTCTATAACCTGCATCATTCGTATATTGTCTCACATACATATGGGTCCACCGGAAATAGCCTCTCTACTATGTAGGGGTAAGGCTGCGTACTATTGGACCTCCCCAGATTCTGCTTCATTGCGGAATTTCGGATTGGGTGATGATGATGTTCTTTTCTAATTTCATTAATTTTTTTAATGTCCAAGTCTTTTCTTCTCATTCTTTCCACGGGCAGTTGGTTCATATGTGGTAATAGTAATAAGAATGAGAATGAATATAATCATTATAATTATAATAATTGGTTAGAACGAAGGAATGATTACCATTACTATTGATAGTGGTTAGTTTGTTAAAAATATTGAGAAATATATTCTAATTTTAATATGTTCTAATTAATTATATCTAATATTAATATATTCTAATTAATTATATTGTTTTACTAAAAAGGAAAAATAAAATTTTTTAAAAATTTGTTTTACATCAAATTTTAATATATTTTAATTAATTATATTTAATTTTAATATATTCTAATTAATGATATTCTAATTAATTATATTGTTTTGCTAAAAAAATTATTTAAATTTTTATATCAAATTTTACTATATTCTAATTAATTATATTTAATTATAATATGTTCTAATTAATTATATTGATAAAAATCAAAAGATTAGACACTTTTGAATCTATAATCCCTTAATATTACTAATTTATCCTTACGTGCCATTTGAGTTTGAAAAACTTCTTTTTTGTTCTTTTCTAGCTCCATTAAATTTTCTTAATTTCCAAGATTTTTCCTCACTCCTTCCATAAGTATAAGGAGATAGTCGGTTCAAATAGGGTAATGCTAATAGGAATGAGAATGAATATAATCATTATAATTATAATAGTTAGTTAGGACAAATAAATAATTACTATTATTATTGATAATGGTTGGTTTGTTGAAAATCTTGAGAAATATATTATAATTAATTATATTCAATATTAATATATTTTAATTAATTATATTCAATATTAATATATTTTAATTAATTATATTTTTTTTACTAAAAAGGAAAATAAAAATTAATTAATTTTTTAAATAAAAAATTATTATATTGTAATTAATTATATTTAATTTTAATATATTCTAATTAACGATATTTAATTAATTATATTGTTTTTAAAAAATAGAAAATAAAAATTATTTAAAATTTTATCAAAATTTAATATATTAATCAATTATATTTAATTTTAATTTATTCCAATTAAGTATATTATATAATTATATTTAATATAATATAATTAATTATATTTAGTATATTCTAATTAATTATATTTGCAATATATTTAATTTTAATTAATTATATTATTTTACTAAAAAAAAGAAAGAAATAACTTTCATTCCTCTCATAATTGGGACGTATGGAGTAATCCCTAAAACTCATATATCAAAATACTGTTTATACAATAATAATATATAATCAATCGACTTTTTTTCATTCTCATACCCATTAATATCTTTCAAACTTATGAACTAAGCTCCCCATAAGTTTTTTGTTTCTTATCTCCCATTCAATACCATATTGAATCACTTAATCATAATAGGCCAAATTAGGAACAATTTAAGAAATTGAAAGTCCCCTACTGGTAACATTGTAAAATTTGGATTCAAGGAGAAATCATTTCAATTCTCTATTACCAAAAGAATAAGTTGTCAAAAAATGCTCCTCTTTCTCTTTAACTCCCATCCCTTCTTGTTAGTTGTTCTACCAAGATGCTTCTCTCCTGTTCCTGTGTTTGGATGGCTTCTACTGTCTCTTTCTCTCTCGTAAGCTTCCACTAGATGTAGATTCTTTCGGCTACTTAAAAACTTTAGTGTTAAGTAAGCTCTCCTTCCTATGTGGTTCCTCCATTTTCAAGTGTCTACCATCTATGTCTAAGTATCTACTACATGTTCTCTCTTCTCTTGATTCACTATCGTGTAGTATATCTCCTTCTTCCTCCATTTTGGTCCCTCTCTCATTTTGTGTCCTTTTGGTTTGTTGTTCCTATAGCCCTTTCTTTTGCAAATTCATTTTCTTGTCTTTCCTTTTTTGGCAACAGACTTTAGAAAACAATCAACTGTATCTGTTGTTTCTTTTCCATTTTGGTCAACATATCTAATCTCTTGTTATAATTCAACCAAACTAACTTTGGACCCCTATTAGCATTCCCTCTCTCCCTTCTCCTATCCCTACAAGCTCCTCCTCCTTTCTCCATTAACTCTAGTCTTACTAGCTTGTTTGTTCCTATCCCTGTCCCTCTTGCTTATGACAATAACAATACCTCAATCTCTTCTTTTGGAGAGGTGCTAGGTGACTTGTCTCCTACTTGAACTTGCACTTATGTCCTCCATCTCAATCAAAAGGTAGCTTTACAGTAGCTCCTCCATTTGAAGTTCTAAACGAAGGATTTTCAATATGGGAATCTACTCCTTTTGGGTTCTTCTTGGCAAATGTCCAACTTATCCTTCAACGAATTTTGTGCACTCTTTCACTAGAAAAGGATAGGGGGTTAAAAGAGGTAATGGTTAACGACGGGAACCTCTTCTTCAAATTTGATACTAAAGCTAATGCTCAACTTATCATCTTTGATGGGCCATAGCATAATATTAGAAAGCCCCTATTCTTACAAAGATCGACATTTAGAGATTATCCTTGACAGACTATAGTAGAAGAATGTTTCTTTATGGATAAACCTCCACAAAATCCAATTAAAATATTGGACTGATAAGGGGTTAAGCTACCTATTAAGTTACATTGGAAACTAATCTCTGTTGATGAAGATACAACAAACTTAAAAAGGTTAAATTGTGCTGGAATTTATGTTATAGTTGATATACAATAGAAATTACTAAACCAAATTCCTATTATGAGGTTTATAGACAATGATAAGCTAATCTAAGATGTTCTGAATGTCTTATATTAGCAGAGATATGATTTATCTCAAATAAGGAAAAATATGGATTCCTACTAGTAAAGTATTATTCTATACTAGTGATTTTTATGAGCTGATGAATATAAAACTATTTGAAATTCCTACTACTAATGCTGATGAATCTTTATTTAGTGGGAACTTACAAGAAAAGTTGAAACAACTTACTCAACAAGATGCCTTTATATCTATTACTAACAATCAAGAACCTAATCTAGATTTTAAAGCTCCAAGGATGAATGTTAGCAATTCTAACCATAATGCCACCCAATTCGTTAGGGGGACTTTGAGAATAATTGTGTAGACATCAAAAGTTTAGAAAATTCACAATGTTTACATAGGAGAACCTCTCCTCACTAAGAAAACATATCTTTATATGCTCTCCTAATGAAGTGACCCCAATTCAAATAGTAAAGTAAAGAAATTTAAGACTAGTAGAATAATACATAGGATACTAACGAATCAGGTAAAGGTTACACAATAGTCATAAGGAGAAAATGAAAGAGGAAAATCAAAGGTCGCTACTATAACTCCCCTACCCCAAATTGATGACTATTATGGCATGGAATGTTAGAGGGTTAAATTGCCCAAAATTATTTTGTTAATGATTATTTACTTGATTCTAGGTCTATTTTTGTTGTTTTTCTAGAAACTAAGTTAAAGAAAAACAAATGTACTTAGCTAAGCTTTTTAAAAATTCACTGGATAACTATTCCTATTTACTTAGCTAAGCTTTCTAAAAAGGCACTAGATAACTATTACTATTCATAAGTCCCACTATAATAGGAGAATTGTTGTTACTTTTAACTAATGATAAAGTTGATATACTAGACTCCTCTTCCATTGATTAGATGATCAATTTAGCAGTCATCTTATTGAGGGATAGGATAATCTTTTAAGTCACCTTTGTTTATGCTCACAACTTAGTGTTTGAAAGATGCTCCCTTGGGATAAAATATCAGAAACCCAACAAATTCCTAATAATCCTTAAGTGATCCTTAGCGATTTTAATAGTATTATTTATCTTTTAGAAGCAAAAGGGACTGCTTGTAATAGAAATTTCTCCAATGATCTTACGCATTCTATCAGTTGATTGCAATTTACAAATCTTAAAATGGAAGTTTAATACTACAATCGAAATAATAAACAACAAAGGTATTATTTCTTTAGGAAAAAACTTTATAAAGTTCCATTAAACAATAAATGGGTCACTACTTTCTAAGGAAGCAAAGCTAAATTTGGTTGTTCTCTCTTCCTACATCACTCCCCTATTGGAATTCTAAATATCATAGTGAGAAACTAGAGGATTTCTCCCTTTAGGTTTAACCTAATCACAAGGTGTTTGAAAAATGCTATTAGGAATGGAATAAGGCATAAATTTTAGGGTAAATCACTCATCTCCTGTAGGAAATTGAATATTGTGAAGGAAGAACTTACGAGGCTTAATATCAAGAGATATGGGAACACCAACCAAGTAATGATAGTGACTAAAGCTTCCTTATTAAAAGCCCAACATTCATTATATATGGATCCTCTAAACACTTCAAAATAGGAAGAAGAGACCCTTGCTAAATACATTAGAGCTCTTAAAGGTAACTTCTCAATCATTAAATAAAGGTTAAGGATCTGGTGGTTATCAGAAGGCAATCAAAACTCGTATTTCTTTTATAATTCTATCTTATCAAGGGAAAACATAAATAGAATCACCTCTCTTAAATCATCTTTTAAAATTATAGTTTTATATTTAGAAGAATTACTAGTAGTATTATTTGATTACTTCTCTAGTAGCTTGGAATCTTCATTTGATTGCTCATCTTTTCCACAAATCATAAAATATATTAGTTTTGTAAGCATCTCTAACTAGATCTATCTTTCTCTCACCTTTTAATAAGATAGATGATGAGAAGTCCTTATTTTAACTAAATGCTAATAAGTATTTTAATCCAGATGGTCTTAAGGTATTCTTCTTTCAATAATCTTGGAGGCTTACTAATTGAAGCTATCTTGGAGTTTTTCAATAAGGTTAAAATGCTTAAAGAGTTTAATAAGACTTTTATCAGTCTTATTCCTAAATCCCCTAATCCCATTTCTTTAAAGGAATTTAGGCTAATCTCTTATTGTAATACTATTTATAAGATCATTGCTAAATTGTTAGCCTCAAGACATAAAGTTGTATTTAGCTCTATCATTCATCCTTTTTAAAGAGCTTTTATAAGTAGAAGACAAATTAGTAATTACATTCTACTTGCTCAAGAACTCTTAAAGAATTATATTAGGAAGGAAGAATTCTTTCAAGAGTTATGCTATTAAAGTGGATTTCTACAAGGCCTTTGACTCCAATTGGAAATTTTTCTTACACACTATGATGGCATTTGGTTTTCCTAGGCAATTCATTAATTGGATTGATAAATGCATAAACTTTATATCTTTTTTCATCTTGGTTAGTGGAGAACCTATAAAGATAACTAAAGTGTTAAGGGTTTGAGGAAAGGGGATCCACTTTTCGATTATTTATTCACT
Organism: Erythroxylum domingense; assembly: GCA_025594535.1. Classification (NCBI taxonomy): domain Eukaryota; kingdom Viridiplantae; phylum Streptophyta; class Magnoliopsida; order Malpighiales; family Erythroxylaceae; genus Erythroxylum; species Erythroxylum domingense. The sequence continues at coordinate 7,931,322 of JANQBM010000007.1, forward strand.
CTCTGCATTGAAGTTCTCAATAGTCTAGTTAGAAAAATCATAGGTATAAAAGGGGGTTCAAGTACCATAACAAATGCAAGCTATTGAAGATTCCTTGCTTATCTTTTATATATCAAGGAACTCCATTTTTCATATTTAGGAATTCAAATATCCCACAAAAGAATAATATGTAAAAAGGTCATACCATTGATTAAAAAGAACAAAAGGAGGGTAAGTTCCTAGAGGAATAAAAGTTTATCTTATGTTATTAAAGTCTAACTCATGAAATATATACTTAATTTATTACATATTTTCTATACCTCACATATCTATCTTCCTAGAAGATTGATCAAATCATAAGGAATTATGATAGCCTTTCATTTGTTTGGTGAAGTAAACAAGAAGTTTATGGATACGGTTAAATGGAGTGACGTTTATACTTATAATGAAGAAGGAGGCTTAGGAATTTGTCCAATAAAACTCAATAACATGATCCTCATGATGAAAATAATATGAAGACTACTAAAAGATAAGGAAGCCTTATGGGTAAAGTAGGTTTCAGTTGCATTAACTAAAGGGAAAAAACTTATGGAGTGTAAAACCTAGATAAAAAACCTAGATCAAAAACATATTTGACAATGGTAAAATATCAAGGTTGAGGGAACAAATAAGATATATAATTTAAAAGTAAATTTTGAGATTGACCTATAACTAGTTTTTGGTATGAGAATTACAATTACATAGGCCCTTTGAATGTTAAAAATGGGTTCTCCTATCTTAAGGACATTATATATGAACAAGTTACAGTTACAAAAGTCCTTAGTGGCAGCATCTAACAATTGAGCTCTTTTACAAGTGTTGTTGGCTTCCATTAATGCATGTTATTCATGGTCATTACCTTCCTATAACTTCCATTAATGCATGCTATTTATGACCATTAACTTCCCATAACTTTCCATTAGTGATGGGGGTTATGGATGGCTAAATGGTGCAGAAAATTGAGATGATTTTCGTGCATCTAGTGTAAGACACAATAAAAAAAGAAAAGGTTCTTTCTTACACGCACATTTTTTTCTCTCTCTAACTCTCATAAGATTTCTTGTCTTTTCTAGCACAAAGAAATAATTCTAACCATCTCCTAGTGAGGTTTCATCCTTCTATCTTTATGTGGACTTTCATTAGAGATGGTCTACGTTGATCGTTGTGGTTTACGACAACCCAACGCAGATAAGATTAAAGAATGAAGGAGATCGTCAGAAAGGTATGTAAACATCTTACATTTTATGTTTTGTTTTCTATATCTATATGCATGAGTAGATTTGATTTTTGAGATTCTGTTTTATTTTTCGCTGCATATATTTGATATATATTATATATGAGATGCATGATCGGAACCTAACAGGTTAGTAATGAAATGTAATATTATTCTATTTTTTGTGAGGAAGGTTTATAATGGAATGGAATGGAATATGATAGCAGGAGAAGGTTTCACATTACATCCCATTCCATCATAAATAATAAAAATAAGTTACCTCCAATTTGGGAGGATTAGGATGGAATATAAAATGATAAACAACATTTCATTATATTACATTATGAGCCTTTCTTCCAAACAACATTTCACTATATTACATTATGAACCCTTCAATCCCTTGCAAATAACAATTTTCTAATATTACATCTATTTACATTCCATTCCATTATACATCATTCCATTCCATTAAAAACCTTACATCCAACTAAACATAGCCTTAAAGTCAGATACTAGCATACCATAAGAGTCTCCATGGTCCAATAAATCAATAAAACAATTGTATAATAAAAAATTAATTTGTTCAGGGTTTAGTGGGATTTGAAACCTAGATACTAATTCTTAATATTGATAATTTCCTAAGTGCTTCCTTGAATTTCTGTTCAATTTCATTACCTATTTTATTTTACTTGCCTTAGTTTTAGTTTCTTTTCATTAAAAACCCAAAATCAATCCTTAGGCTAGATAATAGGAGAAGGGTAATTATTAGTGTTCATCGTCTTCGTTAGATTGACCCGTAGTTGCTGGTACTAGCTACAAGTACACCGTGAACTTATGGTTATTATAATATTAACTATCATAAAATAGGTCAATCAAGTTTTTGGCATCGTTGTCGGGGATGGTGATATTAAGAAAGCCTAAATGCTATTACTCTAGTCATTTTTATTTTATTATATTTTGTTTTATCTTTATCTTTATTTTCTTTTATTTTAATTTCAATTTTGTATTTATTTTATTTTATTTTTTTGTATATATTGTATTTATGGCTTTTTAGTTTAATTATCTTTTGAATTTCTCTATTCGTTTATGGTTTATTATAGGAATTAAGATTCAATGTCATAGCCATAATGAACGATGAAAGGATGGAGTGGATGGTACTTTTATGAGAGCTAGAATGTCTTCGTAAACTATGACATCACTATATGTGAGAAAGAGGTTTCATTACATATTTTCGGAGACGCAATCAATATTCAGGCCATGTCACAACATTGGTGGGAGTTATTAGTATAGTTATGAATGTTGAGCACCAACACATATATGGGAATGACCGAGTATGTACAATCTACCTCAAGGTGTGTTATACAAGAATAGCTACAATTTAGAATGGAGCAACTCTTATACGTATGGATGGAACAATTACACTTTAGCTGGTTTCTTATAGCACTAAGTTGTTGGATCGAAAACTTAAACATACAAGCTTTGGCTAAAACGGTAGATTTCAAAACTTCTTATTTATAAATCAAATTTTAACGGAAGCAATATAACCAAATCAATGTGCCAAGCTATACATGATACGATATAAGGAAAATATTTAACATAAGAACAAGATGGTAGAATTATACTGACTCCTTTGCTATATCTTTAACTCCTCGTTGTGCTATCCTATCCTCGACAATGTATCCTTTCCTGGGTGATGTATCCTCTTCTCGTTATTATATCCTCGACCAATCTGATCTACCACTTGTTTTCTTTGGATAACTTGGTTAACAAGATCCTTTGGTGGGAAAGAAGAAGGAAACTTAAAGAGATTTTGCCGTAGAAAAAGAAGCCAAAGATGAGACACTTCTCATGCAAATTTTGACTATCTCATGCAAGATAGGAGAGAGAGAGATAAAAATTCAACAACCCCTTGTATTCTCTCTCTCAATTTCAATTAAGCCTCAAAGAAATAAGTGAAGTGCATCCAATGCATCACATCCTTCCTTAATCAATCATGAAGAAGCCAATAAATGAGACTCTTCTCATTTGTTTTAAGATGGCTATATGAAAAGATGAATAAACTAAAATGATACTTCTCATTTTCAGTTTTGTGATGAAAAAAGGAAGAGGGTCCATCAAATGCACCTCTTTCTTCTTTAATCCAATGAATGCTAAATGGTTACATGCTATCGTTAAAAGACAACCATTAAACCATTTAATGATAAGGTTATAACCCCATTTAATGATGATAAAGCATGATAAAAACCATCTTTAATGTAGTAAACCAATGCTAAATGTGCAGTTGCACATTTAGCCCATTAAAACCAAAATCCACCTCCTTTTATCTTTAATAACTTTGATTTAATTTAATTAATCTAATTAATCAAATTAAACTAAAGTCTAGCCCATTTCTAAATGTTCATTTGGGCTTCTAATTAAAGTAAACCCAACATTCAATCATAGGATTTAAAATCTCTATTCTTATTTCTTACTTTGCTTGATAACCTTCCTAGAAGCTAAATGGGGAATATAATTGGACTTATATAATTCAAGCTCCAATAAGCCCGGAATTAATTTAATCTCATTAGAATTAATTCCAGCTTATTAACTAAATGTCATTCCACTAAAGACAATTAGTTAAACTCTTGAATTACTAAATATTATGAGAACACATGTTTCAAATAAGATGTCTAATTGCAAACTTTAATATAAATCATATTATAGCCATCCGCATGATAAAAGGTAAAATTACCATTTTGCCCTTATGTTGAATTTTCCTTCTAGATCTCCTGTTTTAGTCTTTATGGTGATTAACACACAAGATCTCATCTTGGTGTTAAGACTTGATGGGTAGCTAGTCCATCAAACTACTGGCGCCAGTTAATCACCAATCTCTATAAAACATCTAGAAGTGATGATATCACTATAAACTTTTTATTTGAGTGAATGTTCCTTGATACATGTTTCAATTAATAATTCCAACATGCAAACACTGGCTTGATACTCTGTACAAATCCACTCCGATCATATCAAGAATTATAATGAAACACATATGAGTTCACCACTCATCAAGATTGTGGGTCGAAATAACAGAATGATAAGGTGTATGTTTTAATATTAAAGTAACGACCCACTTTATTCTTTAAAACATACATAATTCCAGATTCATTTAATAGTGCCATTATCGATAGTCAACTACTATCATGATATGAAACTCATCATTCCCTTGAAGTATACTCTTTTACTTACATAGAGATAAATCGCAACACTACAGTCTAAACCATAATCAAGCGACCAACTTGATTATTCAACTGTGAATCAATTATTTTAGATTCTAATAATATATATGTTTCCCATACATCTCTATGTATATCTATATTACTTACAAAAGAATCTCAGTACCTTATGACTAGTTTTATTATGCTCATACATATAAAACCAAACTCTTTTGTTTTATTAATAATAAATATTTTCATTACAAAAAAGTAACTGGAAGAAAATTAAGTTATAAGTAAATACACTTACTTTCTAGGGCACTTATTTACATAAATCCAACACAAGTATCTCCAATTAACGATCCAACTCTAGAAGATATGATGGTTGACTTTATTCAAGAATTAATCATGAAGCATTAGGAAATAGAGGCTCGAATACAAAATATGGTAAATCAGATGGACCAATTAGTAGACTTATTATATGATGAGATCCAAAAGAGTGTGTCTAGTCTTATTGAAACAGATGCTGAAGAACATAGAATGGCAATCATCCCTAGTAGCAAAAAAAAGTTCCCAGTGGAAGAAGAAATTGTTAGAGATAAATTAATGGAATTCATTGCCCAAATGAAAGATAATCAATGCAAAGATAAGATAAGGGTTGGCTTCATGAGTGGAGTGACATTCCAAAAAGAGCTCCTAGAAGAAGAAGAAGAAGAGGAAGAGAAAGAAAGTATTAGAGATAAATTAATGAAATACCTAGTTAAGCATAACGCTAGCTGATGCAAATTCGAAGCAAAAACTTTTTTCACTCAAATATCTTGAGCATAATGCAGAATACTATTTAAACCTATTAACGAAGTAGGGTGAAGACAAGGTAAGGGTGAAGACAAGGTAAAGGTTGGCTTCATAAGTGGAGTTATATTCTAAGAAAAGCTTATGGAAGAAGAAGAAATCTCTATCTAAGAAGAGAAAGTAGAGGGGTGTTAGAAGATAACTGAAGAAGATGAGCCAGAAATACCTAGTTGAACTTAAAGCTAGTTGATGCAAATTTGAAAAAAGAACTTTTTTCACCTGAATATCTTGAGCATAATGCATAATACTATTTAAGCCTATTAACGAAGCAGAGTGAAGACAAGGGTTAGCTTCATAAGTGGAGTTATATTCTAAGAACAGCTTCTGGAAGAAGAAGAAGTCTCCATCTAAGAAGAGAAAGTAAAGGAGTGGTAGAAGATAACTAAAAAAGATAAGCCAGAAACCTCTGTCCAAGAAAAAGAAGAAGAGTGGACAATGATGGTTGAGGAAGAACTGATGGAGGAACCAAGTAAGGAAACTACTGATAAGGCATTGGTAGTAACCTTAAGTATGGAGGGTTCCTAATTCCTTAAAGACAAACTATTCGAGTTAGTAGAAAAATTTAAGGAGTCTTATTATTCCCCCTTTTATTAGCAATTTGTCTTTGAAATGGGCATTATTGCAGCTAATTGGTTTTACTATTTTAATACATTATGTCCTTTTGATCATCTTACAACATATGGCTTGTTTACAAGTTATGAAATTGCTTTGTGGATTAAAAGGTGGAAGCAAGCTGCTGATTATTGACCCAGCAGGAGGTTAACGTGCAAATTACGTCAAACTAATGATGTTAAAGAAGCCTACATAGGAGGCAACTCATATATCAGGATAATTTTAATTTATGCTATTTTATTTTCATTTTTCTCAGTCATTTTTGTTTTTGTTATTTTTATTTTCTTTTATCTTTTTATCCCTTTTTTGTTTATGTTTTGCAAGGATGTTAGTTTCATATTGGATGGATCCAAATCAAGAAATTGTCATATTTAGGAAAGTTCCAACTCAACCCTCTCACTCGTTATACATGTTTATATTGTGTACATTGAGGACAATGTAAAATTTTAAGTGTAACACCCCACTCCCGCCGAACCCAAACCCGATATCGATGGTGATACCTGAATCCGTGCCCCGCGAGGGTGGCGTGTCACATCACTTAACAAAACTCGGTATACTTCTTTTTTTTTGAAACACTTTACATTTATCACTTATGTGTGTCCACTTTTTGAAACACTTTATCTATTTAAACTGAAAGCAGAACACATTACAACACACTGAAAA
>JANQBM010000007.1:7942074-7961981 GCA_025594535.1 Erythroxylum domingense
ATTTGGAGACATTATTTGTATAGAGAGACTTTCCAGATATACACAGATTATAAGAGTTTGAGATATCTGCTGAGTCAAATGGAGTTAAACTTGAGACAGAGAAGATGAATTGAATTATTGAAAGATTATGATTGCACTATTGAGTACCACTAGGGGAAAGCTAATGTGGTAGCAGGTGCTTTGAGCAGGAAGTCTAATATCAGTGCAGCTAAGGTTCAGTTATCAAAGCTACCTAATTTGATTCATCTGAGAGCTCTGAATATGGAGTTGAATCTAGGGCAGAATGAGGCATTGATTGCTACACTAAAGCTGAGACCAATGTTGCATGATATAATCCAAAAAGTTCAGGGAAAAGATCCCAATATGGTGAAGCTTATGGAAAAGGTAAAGATGAATCCGGGTTTTGAGTTTGAGTTGAGGGATGAGACTTTATGGTTGAAACAGAGGCTGTGTGTGCCTAATGTGGACGATCTGAGGAAGGAGATACTTGAGATAGCTCATATGGACGCCTATGCTATGCATCCTGGTACTACCAAGATGTATAACACACTGAAGCAGCATTTTTGGTGGCCTGGAATGAAGAAGCAAGTGGCAAAGTATGTATCTAGATGTATGAATTTCCATTAAATTAAAATTGAGCACCAGGCTCTGGTAGGGAAGCGCCATTCGTTGCTCATTTCGGAGTGGAAATGAGAACATATTACTATAGACTTATTCATGGGACTACCTAAGACTCCGAGGCAGAATGATGCTATATGGGTGATAGTGGACTGGTTGACTAAGTAGGTCCATTTCTTACCAGTGAAAGAAAATAATTAATTTATTCAGTTAGCCCGGAGATATGTGAATGAGGTGGTGAGACTGCATGGGGTTCTAGTGTTCATTATATAGGAAAAGGATCCTAGATTTACTTTGAGGTTTTGGAAGAGCTTACAGTTTGCTATGGGTACTAAGTTGAACTTCAGTACAACATTTCATCCTCAGATAGATGGACAGAGTGAGAGGACAATCAAGACTATTGAGGATATGCTTAGGGCATGTGTATTGGATTTTAGAGGAGCTTGGGATCAATATATGGAATTGATAGAATTTGCCTAAAACAACCATTACCACAGTAGTATTGTAATGGAATCGTATGAGGCATTGTATGGTAGAAAATGTCAATCGCCATTATATTGGGATGAAGAGGGCTTGAGAATAGTTGAAGGCCCAGAGTTGATACAAAATACAGTGGATAAGGTAAAGTTGATTCAAAACCGAATCAAAGCAGCTCAAGATAGACAAAAGAGTTATATGGATCAACACTGACATGATATGGAGCACAATGTGGGAGACAGAGTATTCCTGAAAGTGTCACCTTGGAGGGGAATTCTGAGATTCGATAAAAAGGGCAAGTTGACCCCTAGGTACATTGGTCCTTATGAGATCATTGAGAGGGTAGGACGTTTGGCCTATAAGTTGGTCTTACTGAATGAGATGTCTCAATTGCATAATGTGTTTCATGTGAGTATGCTTTAAAGATACCGATCAAATCTGGCACATGTGATAACGACTCAAGAGATTGAGATTACTAGTAACTTAAGCTATGTTGAGGAGTCGATCAAGACTGTGGGATCGTAGATCAAGCAGTTGAGAAACAGAGTCATTCCATTGGTAAAAGTCCTTTGGAGGAACCACTCAACTGAGGAAGCAACTTGAGAAACAGAGAAGCATATGAGGAGACAATATCCCCACCTGTTCGGGCAAACAGGTAAGAATTTCGAGGATAAAATTTCTTTTAAGGAGGGGAGAGTTGTAACATCCCATTACCTTTAAGAGGTTACAATAGTAAATATGAGTGATTAATGAGAGCTTAGAAATGCATTTTTTATGCTCATGCATAATATGACATATGCATACAAGTGAATAGTGAAATATTGCACATTAAAATGATTGTACATGTATTCATTGACATTCCGGGTATAATTGATTTGTAAATGTGATTTTGTGGAGAATTGTGGTTTTTATATGTTGAAAAATTGATTTGGAGAGTGTATTTAGTGATTAAGAATTTTTGGAGATTTTTAGAAAATTTATGAAATTTTGGGTAAATTTTGGATTAGGAAAAATATCAAATGGCAAGACAATTAACAAATGGCAGTAGAAATAAATGTCAAATGATAGTGAAAATTTTTATATAGGATTTTGGGACTTAATGAGTTATGTCATTGAAATTTGAGAGAAAATTGGATTAGAAATTGAAGTCAAATAGACTAGTTATCTAAGAATGGACAAATGGAGCCATAAGAAAGTGACATGTGTCACTTGCCACATCACTTATAACCCACAATTGTTTTATTAAAAGACTACACTTTACATTGTTCTTTATTTCATTTGTTCTTGCTGTCTTTGATCTTCATCTCCTCCATTTTTTCTCTCCACCTACAAAACTCCTACTAACCTCCATCAAGTTGATTTTTGGCCATAATATCATACTAGTCACTTAAATAGCTCGCTACCTTCTTCTTGCTACTAAAAGATCCAACCTAGTCTACCTTCAAAGTTGATGAATGTGGGATGCTTGGGAGCTAGGGTTGAGTGAGATTTGGAAGAGTTTTGAGGTAAACCTAGCAAGTTATGCTTTAAATGTCATGGGTATGGTTAATTTAAGCTAGACTGATGAGTAAATTAAAAATTGATGACCTGGTTATGCAAGGTTTATGTATGTGTTGTGGTTGATGAAAAATCTATGTACATGTCTTGTTCTTCGATATGTAGGATGGGTAATAATTCATGTAATGGTATAGAGATGTTTTGAGGTTGAATGATCATCAAAGTGGTGTTTGGATAAGTGTAGAAAATTGCTTATGAATGGGTAAATATATATACTTTGTTTTTTGGTTAATGATTAATTATAGATCATGATTTTTTTGTAAGTCATTTATTGAGTTGAATCGGGTAGAGAATTATGAGGAAATGAAATGGAAGAGATAATCTAGGTCTTAGATGAGTTATATGTAAATGTTGAAAGTTTGAAAATCTGGAAAATGTTAGCAGAAAATTTTCCACTGATATGCTTTTGTGTTTTAGCCATAACTTGTTCTAGAGTTGTTCAATTGAGATGATTCTTGATTTTAAGTAAACTTGAGATATATGACTATATTGTTCATGAAGAAACCAAATTTTAATTCTATCTTTAAGAGTCTCAAAAATTGACATGAAATCTGAGAATTTCTGGGAATGAATGGTAAGAGAGTTAAAATTTTAATCTGAAACTTCCATGAATTTACTGTACTAATATCGATGGATTATGACAAAATGGTCTTCACGAAAGTTGTATATATTTCTTTTAAATTTCCATTGATATAAAATTTGGAACTTATAGAGTTCAGGATCAAAAGTTATGGAGGTTTGAAGTAGAGATTCTGGTAAAGAAGAAGAAGAATTGCATGATAGCGCCTTTAAAGTTTTCAAGGGTGTTGAACATCCGATGGTTTTTTTGCCATATCTTTTTTTTCCAACCTCCAAATGAGATGATATTTGATTTGAATAAAATAGAGACATAGGGATACAAATTATCTATAGAAATAAAATTCTGAATCTGATTCTAAGATTGTTAATTTTTGGAAGGAAGTTATGCATAGTACAATGTTTTTAAATATGAACAGCCCAAAAATGTTTGAGGCATATCTTCCAAATTACTGAACCAAATTGAGTGATTTTGGTGTCAATAGAAACATAATAAATAGAGGAACAATTTTCTAGAAGAGAGTATGAGCAAATTACATCATTTGCACCTTCGGATTGAACATGAACAGTAGACCCAAAAGTGTGTTTTAGAAAAATCTGAAATGATTCAATGAGAAATGAATTGTGAATTTAATGTTGTTAGTGAGGCATAAACCTAAGTAGAAATTATACTTAGATGAGTTTTGATATGAGAATGATTTTGTGATGAAATTGATGGGAAGATACCCAGGATTGTCATGAACATGCATTGTACGTAATTCATTTCATACATGTGCATTATTAAACACTCATAATTTTGCAAATTGTGATATATGTGTATGTTGTTTGATATAGAGGAGCAACTGGAACGTTAACCTCCAGATGTTTCCAGAACTCCAGGTATTAGCTTCGGGAGCAACTTGTGAGTAACCTAGATGGTCTCACTTAATTACTTGTTTGTTTAATTTCTGTTTTGAAATGATTGAATGAATGTGAAATTGATTGTGTTGATTCCAGACAATTGACTATCTGAGGAGTTCTATATTCGGGACTGTATTAGAAGTGCTACTTGTATGTGAATGAGAAGAACTAATTGTTTTTTTTAATTGATTGATTGATTATGATAGATGCATTCCATACATGAGTGCACAATCAGATAATGATAGTTATGACCAGAGTAGTCACCGATCAGAGCTTAAAGCTCAAAGTGTGAAAAGAGCCTCGAGCTCAGACAATTATTAAAAGCCTAAGGCTCACTATGTAAAATGAGCTCTATATCCTCAAATAAGGGACAGTTAGCAATGAGCCTGGTATCTAAAATAGATACGGGACTGTTCAGGCACTCGGTCACAACAAACGTAACAATTGGACATGAGTCTCATGAACATTCCATATGCATTTTGTTAAGTATGGTTGACTGATTGAAATGCGTAATTGCCTATGCTTAAGTGAAAATGTGATACGTGATCAGTTATGAGAAAATGTGATTGTTTGTTATGTGAAATGATGTGTTGCATGGATTGAGTGAACCATCAATGATGGTTACCTCACTGAATTCGCAAAACTTATCAAAATTGCAACGTTGTCTTTCCAGGACCGAGAGACGTCTCTAGCTACTAAGAGGCTCTACCAGTCGTGTAGATTATGATTTGGCAAGAGAAGTTATGGCTCAAAGGTTGGTCAGCTGGGATTTTTGGATAGATTAGATAGACTTTGTATATTTTCCTCTTTCATGTAGTACTTTTGTACTAGGTTTTCATGATATACATGTAGTAAGTGATTAAAGGTACAATGCAGACTTTCGGTTTTGTGAAGTGAAATGAGAAAAAAGTTGGTTTTAAAATATTGTGATTTCCTTATGATGCTTTATAAGTGAATAATGATACGATGCCATATGAAGTGAATGTAGTGATCGATAGTAGCCTGCCCTTATCATAGGTTATGTACCGAAATGACCTCCGGGCATCCCGGTGTGTACCTTGCAGTAAGGGGGTGCTATAATAGATAAGCGGTGCAGAACCAACTTCATAATTATCGGTCTATAATTGTTAACCTTTTGTAGGTAAATTATGCAGAACCAACTTCCTAAATAGTGGTTAACCAATTATGATGCAGGATCAACTTCGTGACTTTATGCCTAGTGTACTGTATGGTAAAGAAACTAGTGGTGGGCTATGTTAAGTAAGGAAAGTCATAAAAATAGTAATTATGCCACTATTTATGTTAAAAATGATTTAAGAGGTACCGTATGGTACCAATTCTAACAGTTGACTTATTTTCTATATAAAATTTTTCAGAAAATTTATTGCCACCATTGTTTATTATTTAAGGAAAAAGGAAAATGAAAAATAGAAACTTATGTATTATGAGTTTAATGTCAAAAATCATTTTGGAATAGTATTTCAGAAAAATTAAAATTTTTATTTTACAAAATGTTCTATTATTACTAGATTTGATGATGCACAAATATATTATTATGGCAAATGTTTTTACCATGAACTTTATGATTGTATGGGTATATTGTAGATATGTTGTTATGAAAAGTTCAATTTTATAATAAACTGATTACATTCACCAAGCTCGTTTAGCTCACCCAGGTATGCGTATTGGTGCTACAATAATTAGGACTTTGCCACAGGATTAGTTCTATCATCGTATGTTGTTGTGTTTGTGTTATTTTTTGCTATGCATGTGATATATTTTAAATTATTTTGGAAAGGGTTCAAAAGTGTGATCTTGTAAAAGTTTGTAGGATTGTGAAAATCTTTTACTTAATGAACTATGAGGGCTTTAATCCTCAATAACGTTTTTAAAATGTGGAGAATTGTATGTTTGTGATTGCTGGTGATGTGAACCTGAGGTCTCATTTTAGAAGTTGAGATGAGTATGAAATATTAGAAGTGGTTTAAATTACGTTATAAAGGTTTTTGAAAATTTTGGGAAGGTCAAAATGTAGCCATTTTGTTGCTAAAAATTATAGTAAAATGATTGAAAAAAATTTTCCCACTGTTTTCCACGCTTTTAATTTTTAAAGTATAAAAGGTTTTTTTTAACAGTTGAACGACTTGGTTTTGCAAGAACCCTTCGATTGAGTTAGATATCAATTGGAGGGCTACTATGGGGTCTATCGTGGGGTCATTAGGAGTGCTTTATTCAAGTTCTAGAAGGGGAACTTTGGGATGGGTCCTTTCAATGCATAAAACTGTATCTAGTTAAACTTTTTTAAAACATGTTTAAATACACAGTTGTATAGTCAATCTTGTTATGGTTTAAATATTGGTAACAAATTATGCCTAGGTTGTGTTATGATGTCATGTATGAGTCACTTTATGATGTCAAATAATGACGACAATGGATTGGACCAATAATAATGCATAGGCCAATTTTACTTGGAAGGGAGAAGGGAATTAATGATAATAACTCTCAAACCATATTTATGAACGACAATATATGGTTAAAGATTTGCACATGGGTTTCAACTTTATTTAACCTATCATTCTCAAATATGGTAATTAAAGTGATAATCTAATTGTCCTATTATGAAAAGTATTATATATGCTAATTATCCTACCCATTTAAAATACACAAGTAAAAAATTCATTGAGACCATCCAAAGCTCTTTATCCTTTTACTTTAATATTATATCTATCCACAATGTACATGCATAAGCCCTTATTTGGATCATTCTTTGTGTTCTTCCTTTGAACCTTTTTCATCATTTTTCATACAAAAAATCATAGTATTGTAGCATATTGAAGGAAGAAAAAGGAAAATAGACAAGTATTGAGATAATGGGAGTGAAATATTAGTTGTGTAAATTCTTGATGAAAACTACGATTATGGTAAGGAATATATACGCATTAAATTTCCAACTACCCATTCCTTAATTTTTATCTATGCACGGTTTCTTAACTAAAGACTAAGGTTAATAAATACAAATAAATTTGTATAGAAGTGAGCGACTAGCCAAACAGACAAATATTAAGGTCAAGGAGAAGGGAAATTTGGTTGAATAAATTTCGAATCAAAATTATGTTTACAATAAAATATGTACACACTCAAGTTTCTTCCTCTGAATTTCAATATTTATATCCATCGATAGTGTCCCTTCTAAAATGGAATAATATTTAGATAATAGAAAAGCAACCTTGGCAATATAATTTTTTAAGTAAAACAATCATTGTGGAAAAAGGAATATATACCCACCAAAGTTCCTTCTATTATTACTCATTATTTTCAGTTGTGGAATATGTCTCTTTAGAAATTTACAATATAGGAATATATTTGAACCACTATTGTTTTTAAAAATTTTTTGTTTCCATAGGATATAATTACTTAAGAATGCCTAAATGTTAACTTTTTATTCATTCTTATAAATGTGGCTCTAAACACGATAAAGTGGTGATTGTCAGACCTATTGGTGAAAACGATTATATAAGGCATACAATGTTCCAAATTATTGAGTTTTCATATATTCTTGATGTTCAGAGCATGTCAATAGAGAAAGAATTCCTTATATGAGTAATTATTAAATGTATATCTTGATTAAAATAAATCAAAGAAAAATAAATTCTCTGTCTGCCTCACTAGATAAATTGTTGATTTCTTCATTTTCATAAAACTAAAAATTATAATTATATTCCAATATGGATAATAAAAAATTCTTAAATTTTCATAAATGATTAATGATAAATTTAAAAATATTGGAAGGTGCAAAGATTGGATCCATAATAGTCAAGTGTATTGAAATTTTGAAGCGTTAGTAGTGGAATGAATTTTAGTAACCTTTTATACAATATTGTAGTATATATTATATAATTATTAGAAAGATAAAGAAAAAATTGATTATGACAGGGTTCTTCGAGTAATGGAGTCTTAAAATTTGTGGATAAGAAGAAGAAAGTATGCTTATTAGAAATCTCATGTTTAACGTATGAACATATGGTCAATCGTGTTCTTATTTAAAATTTTGAATTGGAAATGTGAAGTACACAGGTTGGCATAAAACTATTTCCATTAAAGTTTTGTTCAACATTGTTATTTATACAAATGTCTAGTATAGTTTAAACATTAGTAGGCACTCATATAAGAGACATGTCATGATGTCATTCATGAACTAAGTTATGATGTTAAATAATTGAACTAATGAATGGGGAACTTGTGTAAATCAATAGGCCTTGCTTACTTAAAAAAAGATTGGGAGTTCATGATAACTTACTTTAAAACATATTATGAATGGCAATGTAGGACTGTATATGTGGATATGGCTATTAACTGTATTGAGCCTAAAAAAAGAATCTTCTTCAAATAATAATCCTAATTTTTCTGTAATAAAAAACTATTATAAATTTGTTTATGCCATATAGATGAATAAGGAAAAAACTCATAGAGGTCCTCCAAACCTATTTTATTATTACTCTAATATTGCGTCTATCCACCATATACAATACATAAAACTTAGCCTAAATCATTCTTTTTGTTTTTCCCTTGAACCTTTCCACCTATTTTTCATACAAAAAACTCATAATCTTAGTAAAGTATACTAGTGAGAAAGGAAAATAGGTAAAATATTGAGGGAATGATAAGGGAGACTTTACAGTTTCGTTGTGTAGATTCTATATCCAAGTTATGTTTATATATTTGCCAAACTTCTTTCCTCCTTTCTTGATTGTTTTTATCTATCCATAGTATCTCATAAGTCTCGTTTACAAGTTAAGATGTTATTATATATGAAGAATTTTTTCTGAAGCTAGCTTTTTAGCATACATGTATAAGTGTTAAGGGAGCATTCAAAATTTGATAGGATATGTTCTTCATTAAAACCATGGTTATGATTAGAAACATAAACTCACCAAAGTTCATTCCTTTACTCAATATTTATGTTTGTCCATTATATCCTCTTTGGAAGAGAGAATTACTGAGATGTATCCTTTTTATAAGAGAGAAATATTGAGAAATAGAAGAAGGGAGAGGGATATATACCTATGTATTTATCTTCTTTTAGAAAATATTTTTTGGTCTATTGCCTCTTCTATAAAGATTGATATATACTATTACATTTATAGTAATATTCTTATAGAAATTTATTAGAATGTATTGTATTATTCCTAATAGTCAAGGTTCCTTATTATAGAAAGAAACCCTTATATGAGTCAATATTGGAGGTTTAACTATGATTGGTCATCATTCCTAGCATTGGCCAAGTGTAGTTAATATAATGACCAAATGATGATAATTTTCATTAGTGATAGCACTATTACTACCCACAATACCCTAAATTCTCAAGAATTATCATAGAAGTTTAACATTTTTTTCTATATGATGAAGTGGTGATTATCAGATATACTAGTGACAACAACACACTACAATCTTCCAATATTTTTTATTTATTTTATTTTTGATGTTCATGGCTTGTCATTGTAGACAGAATTACATGAGATATTATTGAAGATTTAAGTGTGATTAATAGTCATTCACGACATTAGTTAAGTGTTGTAAGCATCTTATCTTCTCCATTCTTTCTTGCCTTATTTTTGTTTCCAAAATACCAAGATTAAGTTGTTTTTCTCTAAAAATAGTCCCTGAAAACTTGCTACTTTCTTAGGTAGCTTAATCATTGAATATTCCATACTGTGAAGGTCATTTGGTTAATCCCCTAAATCCATTCTTTCTTACTGATTCTTACTATTAACTTTCTGATATTCTCCTTATTAGCTTTACTAGTTATTTTATTTATAGAAGAGTCAGCTCAAAGCTTAAACTTGTGAGGAATTTCTTTGATTAATTCCTAGTGCTCCTATATTCAGGTCCCTAGAAACTTTAACCATAATGCATTCTGGGAGTTTTGAACTATCACTAACCCTGTTCTCAGGCCTGCCCTTGGTTGTTTAGTATTATTAGAGGTTCATGTCCTTGCAAGGGTGCTTATTGATTGATACTTCCATATTCCAAGCTCTTTAGATCCTTTATTTCCCTTAGTTGTACATAGTTCCCCATTTTAAATACCTTTCCCGATGTTGTCCATTCTTTTCCCTAAGCATTGAGTGAAGGTCTCCAATGATAAGTTACCCTATATAGTCATCATAAAAGAGTTATCCAAACTAAGTTTTATAAAAGGGACATTATCCATGAGATCTTTAGAGAGTTCTACATTGATACATAATCTTGTAAAACCCATCTTCTTTTTAAAGGTTGTATTTTTTATTTCATGTAAATAGGTTTTCCCAGTTAATTAACTAGCATGCTCAAACCCTTAGTTGTCTAATATTTTAAGGGGACATTGTGAAAGTTAACCCAATGATAACGTTTCTTATTTCACCTTCTCAAGATTAACATTTAGTTTCCAACTTTATAGGAACAAAGGGAGATAATAGAGGTTCTAAGGTTTATCCACATTAACCTTTTTGGCTTATGCATAGGAGGAGTAAATGAAGAGAAGCGCATAGGAGGATTAAGTGAAGAAAATGAAATGCCTCTACCATTCCATTGTTTGGTGCCTATCTATTATGACGAGTAAAAAAGGCCTACATCTTATAAAGATACCTACCAATGATGCTTCCTAACTTTGAGCTCCTTCCTTAAGCAACTCCAACTCAGGCACAACTAGAATACGTCCATCTTTAGACTTTAAAGGATAGAAGTCCAAAGATTAGGTAGTTTAATAACCTATAACTTGCTTTCAACTTAATCGAGGGTTAAAAGAAGAAGCTTATGGTTGGACTAGAAGCTTACCATTATTAGAAAGGCTAGTAGAAAAGGAAGAGGAAGAATAAGAAGGTTAGAGTAGGAAAGTCAAAGTAAAGGGAACTTTTTGACCTTTTTTAATTTGGTAAGTTGACATGTCTAAAGAGGGAAAGGAACATACTTATAGAGAGAAGTATTTGAAAAGTGATTGCTAAAAAATGGAATGAAATAAAGCTAGATAGGAAACTAGAGTTAGATATACTAAAATGCCCTACCAGGAAAGAAGGAATGTAGCATGGCTAAATTTGAGGTGAAAAGAAAAAGGTAAACAGGAAAGAAGGACAGGGAGCATAAAGTTCGAATCAAAGGAATAGTCAAGCAAGTCAAAAAGGTGTAGAAGAGGAGAGCAAGCAAATGTGTGAAGGAGGCTCTATAAGAAGCTCATAAATAAAGGTCGACGGAAGCAATGTTATAGTGGAGACATTATAGAGAGAGATGAGAGCTTCTAACACTACATATTTTTTCCTCATAAAGATAAATTATGAGGAATTGTTTCTTATTATGGTTAGTTTATTTAATTAGTTTTTATATTATCAATTTTTGAGTGATTCAAGCATAGGGGAATTTGATAAGGCCAAATTGTTTATCTTACTAAGGTCTAAATTAATTTATAATTTAGTATTTGTTTAGCATGTTTTATATTAATTTTATGATTTTATGATTATTTTCTTTTTCTTGTAGTGATTATTTAAGGAAAAATATGAGATTAAAGTGCATTATTCTCCACAGTTATCTAGTTAAAAAGACATAAAATTTAATTGGAAGCTAACAATATGAAAATAAAGAAACTTGATAGAAGGCATCGGAGATCAATTTAAGCTCAAAGATTTCAAAAAATTAAGAACACTAGAGAATGTAAAAACATAATGTAATTTATTACTGTTGGCCCCCGAAATATTTTTTTGGAGTTAAGCGTGATATTTTATGGAAATTGAATTTTGGCCTTAGAATGCATGGAGTTGATAAGCATGATTTAAATAAATTATGAGGTTATAATAGAATTTTATAATAGAATTATTATTGGAGTTAACTATCATGTTAATGTTAGTAGGATTTTATTGTATGGTTTAGCTATATTAAGTAATAAGAAGGTTGAAGTGTATTTTTGAAAGGTCACTTAAGGTTAAAAGAGCATAAGCTTATAAGGAAGGGTAAAATGGACTTTTTGGGCTCATTAAGGTTAAAAGGGGGAAAAGAAGTGTTGTCTTGTAATTGAAGAAGAAGAAAAACGAAATTGAAGAGAAGGAGAGAAAATCGAGGGAGAAAAAGAAAGGACAAGAAAGTTAACTAGGTTTTCCAATTTTCTTAGTTTAAAGAGTGATTTTGAAGTTGTGCAAGAAGGGAAAAAGAAAGAGGAAGATTAGAGCTTTCATATAAGCCAAGAAACTCAATAATTGGTGAAGATTTAAGGTAAGTTTATGTTTAAACTTTTGAATTTTTAGAAGGGTTTTGGTTCATGAAGCTTGAGAAATGCATGAGTTTAAGTATTCTAGGATCAATTTCAGTGTATATAGATAATTTTTAAGTTCTCAATTGGAAGTCCTATTGAATTCGGATTTTTTCCAATATTGAAGGAAATCAAGAGGAGAGACAAGAGGAGTAAGAAGAGAGGCATCTTTGAGCAACTGGTAAGCAAGGAATTCAACGTGGGTTACATTTTTATAATTGAATAATAAGCCATCAATGTTTCTTTCAAATCAAGAAAGTAAATGTTTTTCAATCGTATTATAAATATGCATTTATTGCTCTTTGAATGTTTGAGAAAGTGCTATGTGTTTGGTATGTGAATATTGTGTGGCTGATTTCTAAAAAGAATACGAAAATGAATCTTTTTTGAAATAAATAAATTGCTCTGTTTACGAAATCACTTTTCGATAAAAGTGCCTTTTCGGGCAACAAGTTTACAAGTTATGAAATACATGTTATGTGGGTTTGATCTGGTCTATTTTTTATATCAAATGCACTTTGACTAAAGACTTCTCCCACCTGCTCGCAAGTGGCATGGAGCTCCCTCAGGGACTCCCTCATGTTTACGACTATGTAAAACTACAATGTGGGATTATGTTAGTTCGTTCTGTTCACGACTACACAGGACCAATTTCATAGGAATGTGTTAGCTCGTTCTATTTATGGACCTCCCAAACCATTTTAACGTGCTTATGTGTGGACAAATTTATTGAATCCATATTTTAGGGTTGCTTATAAAGTGTGATAAATTAAGAATTTGGGAATATGTGTTTCATGATGCATTGTGAATTTCTTTTCAATGATTTTGCTTCTTACCGATTATAAAATTGTTACCCACAAGCCCTAAGTTCACCCCCCAATTCCGTCCCATCTTTAGGTGATGAGCAAGAGATCAAGTAATCGAGTATAAGGGCATTACTCCAGATTATGTTTATTTTGTATTTTAAGTTACTTTTTGTAAAACAAGGCTTTAGTTTCATTTTGAGCATTTCTACTTTTAGTAAATTATGTATTTTTGGACTATGATGTATTATGGCTTGAAATGCCCACTAAAGCTTTGTAAAAACTCTTATCTTTTGATGATAATCAAATATGATTGTGTTTTTGCTCATTACTCTCAAGGTTTGTAGATTGCATTTTTTTAAAAGTTTTAATAAAGGAAAAATTTTGTGATTCTGACTTCTAGGACAAATCTGTATTGTTCTAGGCTGAATTAGATAAATTTGTCTTCTTAAAATCATAGATCTTTTTCTTAGCTTTCCAATGGTATAAAGTTTGAAATTTTTATATTTCGGACGCAAAAGATATGGCCATCAGATGAAGTATAGGTACCAGAAGATGTGGCCATCAGAAGAAGTATGGGTACCAGAAGATATGGTCATCAGACGAAGTGGGACACCAGAAGATGTGAGGTATTAGACAAAATAGGACACCATAAAATATGAGGAACCAGAAGATGTGTGGTATCAAACGAAATAGGACACCAGAAGATGTGAGGCATCAAAAGATGAGAGGTATCAGACGAAGTGGGACACCAGAAGATGTGACATATCAGATGAAGTGGGACACCAGAAGATGTGAGGTATCAGACGAAATAGGACACCAGAAGATGTGAGGTATCAGACAAATTACGTCACCAGAAGATGTGAGGTATCAGACGAAGTGGGACACTAGAAGATTTGAGGTATCAGGCGAAATAGGACACCATAAGATGTGAGGTATCAGACAAAATAGGACTCCAAAAAATGTGAGGCATCAGAAGATCAGACGAAATAGGTCACCAAAAGATGTGAGGCATCAAAAGATGTGAGGTATCAGACGAAGTGGGACACCAGAAGATGTGAGGCATCAGAAGATGTGAGGGATCAGACGAAATAGGACACCAAAAGATGTAAGGAACCAGAAGATGTGAGGTATCAATTGAAGTGGGACACTAGAAGATGTGAGGCATTAGAAGATGTGAGGCACCAGAAGATGTAAGCACCAAAAGATGTGAAGCACTAAAAGATGTGGGGCATCAGAAGATGTGAGGTACTAGAAGAAGTGAGGTACCAGACGAAGTGAGGTGTTAGATGAAGTGTCAGAAGAAGAATTTTTCCATCCACATTTTTGAGCCTCTGGATGGCAAAATTCTTCTTCAAGGTCTTCATAAAAGTTGTAGATCTCGAAGTTCTTTTTGAAACTGTTCTAAAATGACTACAATCTGATATCTTTAGTGAAAGTTATTCTAATTATCCCGAGATAGGTTCATTATGATTGAGGACATAAACATGGTTGACTCGTTTGGCAATAACTTCTTCGTCTGACCTCCAAATGAAGTGATTCCTAAACAAATAGATTCCTAACACATTTCTCTACCTCTCTGTAAAATTTTGGTATCTATTGTGGTTGATCGAAGAAAATTAATGGAAAGAAAGTGGAGGAATCGATTGAAGAAGCATGACTTAGTTATGAGCCTACTTTAACTTTTAATCACATCTTGACCTGTAGAGTTCCAGATGAGATGATTATCGTTTCAAAATAAACTAGAGACATGGAGCTACAATTGTTCTGTAATTGTTCTAAAGAAGTTGATTTGGGTTTCTATTATCAGAACAGGTTACGGTTAGAGAGTTCATGGAAATAACTCTACAGGGTAATTCATGAGCTCAAGTTTTATGGCTTTCGGATAGTTGGGCTTCGAAAATGGGGTCCAGCAATTATAAATGAAACAGGCATCGATTTTTAGTGAACAGAAAATTATAAAAAGTAGAAGCAAACTAGTGTTTTAGAGTGGTACGTTTGACTAGTTAATCTCATCAATGTTTGCATGCGTAAATAATTCAAAAGCTAATTAGTGCCAGTACGGAAACTTATCTAATGTTAAACTTGTAACAAGTAATTTAAAGATGCATAAAAACATAAATTTCACCAAAATTAAGACTATATTATGTAAACCTAGCTATAAAACCTCTTATTAGGATCCATTAAAGGAAAATTTTTGAAGAGGGAGAGAGCTAATAACAGGCTCTTGACAAATGCTTCTCATTAATTCAACTTTTTAGATATCCGTAATATTAAGGAAAGATTTAGAGAAAGGATTAGAAGGAGATCAACCTTAACTTGGATTCAAGTGGTTTATAATTTTTTATCTTTTCTTTCATTTTTATTTTATAATAAGATTACTTTGCTTTTGTTTTATTTCCATCATGTTTAAGAACTATGTCCCCAGTTAAGGTTAAGGATGTAGTTTATATTTGAATAGTTTAATTAATTATGATTAATTATTGCTTTTTTTGAATTTATTCTCTTTGATCTTAATTGTTGGATTTATGCGTAATCATCATAGATTCAATCTTTAGAATTGTATAAAAGAATGGAGGAGGGAAGTATAATATGTCCACTAAGATAATAAACATCTAAATCTAAAGACATAGGTATCTTAGAGAAAAAGGTGATAACTAATTGATTAATTATGCTTATAAAAGTTAATTAGGTGTTGTGCATCGAGGAGAGGTGATTTCTTAATAGAATAGTCCTAAGAGAGGGTATAGATAAGTTAGGTTAGTTGTTATTTCAACCTTGATGATAAATGTTTTTTGATAATTGGAATTCATAATAAGTGAACCTCGAAGCCCTGACATTTTATTATCTTGACTCTTTTTTTCTTTAATTATCTTGCTCTCATTAGTTTAAAATTTTAATTGCTTTCATAAATTCTTATTTTTATTTAGTTTGATTGTTTGACTAATATTAATAAAATTTAGTAGTTATATTCCTTGTGAGATTGATATTTTTGAATACTCCAAATTTTATAACTTACAAGAATCAATTATGTGCACTTATAAATACATTCAATCGATAAAAAATACAAAGTGTTAATCTTTTTTAGATTTTTTTTTCATTTCTGTGTGCAAACTTTTAAATTGTTCAGGGTCCAAACTTTTAAAATTCAAACAAATCAATTTAAAGATTATCTCTATTAATATTTTGCTGATGTGGTTAAGTATATGAAGACTAACATTTAAAGGAGTTATATGGCTCTTTATTTTTCTCATCATAATTTTTAGCCTCTTATGATAAACATATTGGTGAATTTATATTAAAAAATTGGTAACTTGTTTGGTAATAAAAATCATAAGGGAAAATATGTTATATAGGCCCCCTAAATGTTAATCGTTTACATGATCCATTAGTTACATTAACATGATGTTAGTACAACCAATTCTTATTCAATTATTAAAAATGTGGATGCTTAATTGAAAACTTTAAAAGGTTGTACACTAAAATAAAAGTTTAAAAAGCTTTAGTACATTGTTGTTTATTTTGCCTTTTATATGATTTGAAATAGATAAACAAATGAAATATAAATATTAAATATGATAAGCAAGTTCTTTTATAACAAGAAAAAAACTTCTAACAATTATTGAAATTGAGTGTTAGAAGAAATTTTTTATTAGAAGAAAGAAAAAGCAACTAAGATGGCTAATACCACCATTTCTCACATAAATTGAGAGGGTACTTTGAAGAGTTGCTTTGAGAAAAGTACATCTAAATTACGTCAACTTCATAAGGAAGAAGATAGAAAATCATGTTGTGAATAATAAAATGTCACAAGTAGGAAAATTTTGATATTTGGACTCTATTTGAGTTGAATCAATCTAATTTACTAATTTTAGGTAGTAATTGTAAATTTTTTTAAAAATTCTATTAATAAATTAAAAATACATTTTTTGGTCCTTTTATTTGACTTTATTTGTGTTCTAACTCCCCCTCTAGTTATTCCTATATTGCATATATTGTTTTCTCTTTTCATTTTAGGTTGTAGGAGATCCTAGAATCTTGCTCTTTACATTCATTGCAGTTTTAGCAGGAGCTTAACTTGATTGTTTCCCTCCATGTTAAATCACTCTCTTATTATTCTCTTTCTATTAAAAGAACTTTCTCGCCTACACGTACTTACTATTTAAAGAACTAATTTTAAATTTCTTAGTTATTTAGTTGTCCTTTTTCTTCTTTTAGTATAATGTCATTTCTCTAGTTATATTGGAACTAGATAGAGGTTCTCCTATATCCATTTACCACTTCTTCCCTCTTATCATAATTATCTTTTGTAACACCCCACTCCCGCTGGACCCGAACCCAATATCAATGGTGATATTCGAGTCTGTGTCCCGGGAGGGTGGTGTGCCACATCACTAAACAGTCAAAAGTCGGTATATATATATATATTTTAAAAACCATAAACACAGAACTCTATTACCAATTTGGGCCCATTTCAAATTACAAAATACGAATATTTCCAATTTCCCAAAATTATTACAAACTGTAATATTCGATTACAAATAATACAAACTTTTGCGAAAATTACAATTCAGTCTCAAATAAAGAAAATCAATGCAGACGCAATCTGATCCCGACCTCTATCCCAGACTTGCATGTAATAGACATACTCCCGTTGCCTAACGGGGTATTCTTCTAAGTTTTAAAAGATAATTGCAAATTTTGGGTGAGTTTTGCGAACTCAGCGAGTGACCATTATCGATGGCTCACCCAATCACAAAACACAGAACTCATACATCACACAATTCACATTTCACATTTATCACAGTTTAATCGTTTCTATTATGCACATGCAATGCCTATGAGACTCACTTTCCAATTATTACTTTGTTATGACTAAGTGCCTGAGCTGTCCCATATAGGGCTCATTGATAACTGTCCCATATAGGGCTCATTAATACTGTCCCATATAAGTCTCATTAAGTGTTGAGCCTGAGGCTCTGAGTCACATGTTGAGCTTTAAGCTTTGATCAGTGGTTACTCAAGTCACAACTGCCATTATATTCCATGCACTTATGCAATGAAATGTATCGAACCCATATATATACCAATTCACAGACCAAAAACCCATTTGACATCGGACCGTAGTCCGGCACTTGTCACTTATATAATGTGCATCAAAACATATTTATGTCAATCACAATGCTTACACATCGTCCATCCAATTCACATTCAAATAGCACTTCAATATCTAAATCACAAACACAAACATCGGACCTCCTGTCCGGAACCCAATATAATTATCACATTCATATTATCGCATTCATATAATTATTTAGAAATCAATTAATACATAAATTTCAAACAATCAACCAATGAAATTAGACCATCTAGGTCTACTTACAGTACGCTCCAGATTAGCTTTCTTTTCCTGGATCGCCTGACCGCCGCCTGACTACGGACTTTTAACCTGCACAATCTATTTGTGCAATTCATTGCACACAAATTAATAATTTTGGACAATTATAAACATTCATTTATGCGAAATATGTACGATGCATGTTCATGACAATCCCGTTTTCAATCAAAAATTTAATCCGAAAATATTTCTTTAATCGGTCCCCTCCCTTAGGGTTAATCCGACATTTCCCAAAAACTCTCAAAAAAATCTCAGATTGATAAGGAGAGGTAGAGGATTGTTTTATAAGTCCAACGCTTCGAAAATGGGATCAATCGGAGGTCAGATGCAAAAGTTATAAAAAAATTGAATGTCAAACAGAATTACAAAAATACCACTCACTTTAACTCACTCCCAAATTTCCAAATTGATCAAAACAATTCACTAAATCTCATGGAGAGGTAGATAAAGGACTTAGGAATCCGACGCTTCGAGAATCAGATTAATCAGAGGTCGGATGGCCCAGTTGTAAGCAAATGAATGTCGAAGGGTTCAGATGTCACAAAAATTACCAAAATGCCACTTGAAACCCTCACTGTCGCGACTGCCTCGCGGTCGCGAGGCGCGCGCTGAATGCACACGCTCACGAGTAGGGCGATATGCGCCTCTCACTCACGAACACCGAGGCTCGTGAGGGGTGTGTAACGCGACCTCGTCGCGCTCGCGAGACTATCCCCCATCCGAAACACCTATTCTTCCAAATCATATAACTTCTTACACAAACCTCTACAATTCACAAATTTGGTATCAATGGACAGCTAACATAAAGACCTACAATTTTTATGAAGGACTCACAACCAAATTCCACTTCTAATTAGGTCAAACATCACTTAAATGAGGTCTGTCCCATCAATCTCATCTCAAAACAATAACACAACTTGTAAACATTATAACTTCCTATTCATTTACTCAAAAATTCCATTCTTTATAGAAATGGAAAGATCAGAACATTATCTACACTTCTCATGAAGTACTCAGAAGCAAATTCTTCCTCAGACTAGGTCAAAATCACAATTAAATTTTCTACTCTGTTTCATTAGCACCTAAACTATATCCAAACTTCATAAATTCATATCTTTCAATTCCTACATCCAAAAATTGCATATTATATATCATTAAAAATATATAAAATTCCTCTACAACTTTTATTTAGGACACTTACTCCAATTCAAACCATAACAACCCAGAGTTATCCTCAGAACACAATATGCACAAAATCTTATACCTTTAGGCATTTTCACACAACAAAGCACCTTAATCCTTCAATTAC
>JANQBM010000007.1:7976470-8013881 GCA_025594535.1 Erythroxylum domingense
TTAGCTATTTTAATTAAATCATTGTTATCTATTAAATTGTGTATTAAATATTTTTCTGAAGTTTTTGCCCCTAATTGCCTTATATTAATGTAGATGCTCATCTTACGATCCCACCATGCATTTTTCCCGAGGTCAACACTTATTGATTTTTTTTTATGATTTATCCCAATTTATGTACGGAGGTAAATTAAATAAATTTGTTCGTTTTAAGTATCCTTGGTGGGGAATTCCTCCCCCGTGGGCCACGGGTTCAGATGTCACGTAGAACGTCGGGTCGTGGACCCGCCCGGGGAGGGGTTCCAGCACATTTTATTATTTTGAACCCTGAAGGTTATTTACATTCCTTGAATGGTTGAAACTTGAAATTTTTCAAGGGTCTAATGTTTATATAATTGTGGTACATGAATAATGATTTAAAAAAGAATTTAAGCATAGAAAAAATTATAGTACCAATGGATTTATAATGAAAGGACCTGTATATTGTGAACAAGTTTCTTATAATGTTTCTTTTGTAAATTTCCTTAAACTTTATCACATTTTTATTATCGTAATCATACCTTAACTAAGCATCATTACAACCTTCTAAAGATCTTTTTATTTTTGTTTCTAGTTTACATAAAAGTGGTCGATATGTGATAATATTGCAAGGTTATGGTAAAAGTTCTACTACGCATTGATTGGAGAGTTTAATACTTTTCACCTTAAACACTTTAGTGAAGAGTGAACTTTTGGTGAGGGTATAAAGATCCATGCTTTTAATTTCAATAATATTATTGACGTAATTATTATTAATATTGACTTATGAAGTTAATTTTAGGATAACTTGATTCTACTTGCATGTTAATTTGATTAATATGGCATAATGATTTAGAGTATGAATGGAAATTTTGAAATTAATAAAGGATGGATGTTTTAAAGTTGATAATTTAGGTTATGATACCATTGAGGATAAGTAAAAGCTTAAATGTGGGAAGTTTGACAAATGCATATTTGACTATAATTATATACCTATATTTAACGTATTTTGCTTGATATTTTATAATTTTGTTGTATATTTGGTACTTAATTCACTCTAAGAACATTTATAGGTCATGATTGCCTTCATAGACATAAAGGAGAAGAATTTACATGAAATCATAGCATGGGATAAAGATTTGAAGCAATTAAGGACCTACACGCCTGTTTATAGAGAAGTCTCTGTAAATGTGTGAAGATTGAAGAAATTGATTTCTGGTTGTGTGGAGTTACACACCTATGTATCTTAGCATAGAAATTTACATGGGTAACATACATACCCGTATTAAGAAAAGAATACGTGTATGTTTCTCATGTAAGTCTTTATGCCCATTTGAAATTATAAATTTAGGTGTTTTTAATTATACATGGTCTCTCACACACTAGTGTAAGTGATCATATATATCCTGGAAACCCTAAATTTTACTATAAAAGGACGTGAGCAAAGGCAAATTAAAGAGAAACAAGTTTTACAATAGTTTTGAGACATAAGACACCTAGAAAAGCCATAATTTTAATCAAGGGATGAGAAAAACACTAAGTTAACATCAAAAGATCCAGTAGATAACAACATTAACCCCAAACTTGCAAAACAATTCAATAGAAGAGAAAGGGGGATTTAGAATTATGATTCCTTTGTTTCTATTAGTTTTTCTTCATGTTTATCTTTGATTTTGTTTTCTATGATTAGTAACTACACGTGATTAAGGTCTAGGTATGATGAACCCTAATTTGGGATTACAATATGTTTTAATCTTTTATTTAAAGCAAATATAATGAATGATTATTGCGATTCAATTAAGTATTTTATTCTTGTTCTAATATATCTTGAATATTAGTGCATGATTTTCATTAGGTTTTGGGATGAATGATCTTAATACGTTATTTTGATTGTTTTATTTCTAACCTATTGCTAAAACATTGAATGTAATTTGTAATTTTTAATTTTGATGTTTATGTGTAGCATCTAATGATCCAATATCTTTAGGAACAACATAACTTAGATTAGATAACTTGAACATGTGAGATTACTACTTATATTGATCATTTTTCACTTCGTAATGTGACTGCCAAATTAAACCTAGAGATTGTATCCTAGGTTATTTGGTAGTTAGGTTTAATTAATGATCGTTTCTTGATTAAACAAAACTTAAGGGAAAATCGAGATTAAGAGAGTATTCTATTAGTCTCAGATCGATAATCCTAAGAGAGTTATAAAGACGTTAGGATGATGAAATATGTTTGATCATGTTTAAGCCGAGATTAAACCTAGAACCGAACCTTACATACAGTTTAATCATTTTTTATTGTTTGTTTTAATTTGTTTTTGATAGTTTACTTTTACTTTAATCTCTAAATTGCTAAAAATCCAACCCCCCTTTTTTGTATTTTCCTTGCATCAATTAACTTTGGTTACGGAAATTAATCGAACATTTCCTGTGGATTCAGTCCTAACTCATCCTAACTACAAATTTTAACGTGCAGAGTTAGGTAAATTTTGTAGTGCACTTGACATGCGCAGTCACACTACAATAAACTTTAAAAAGCTAAAAAATATTTATGCATTTCATTTAAAAGCCTTTATATACATTCATTCTTTACAAAAATGTACATATCAAAATGACACAAGCACAGCAGCACCCGACGATAAAACTAATCCTGCAGCAAAGTCCTAATCACTGTAGCACCTATATGCATACTTGGGGTGGTTTTTTAAAAAACATAAAAATAAGAGTGAGCTAAACAAGCTGAGTGAGTGTTAATCAATTTACTAAAAAAGTTGGACTTTTCATAACAACATAACTGTAATATTCCCATACAATCTTAAAACTTGTGGTGAAGCATTGCATAACAATTTATTCGTGCATCATCAAATCTAGTAATAACATAACATTTTGTAAAACAAAATTTCAATTTTTTTGAAATTCTATTCCAAAATGTTTATCAACCCTAAACTCATAATATACAAGTTTTTTCTGAAAACTTTTATACTAAAAATAAGTTAACTACTAAAATTGGTACCATACGGTGCCTCTTAAATTACTTTTAAAAATAAATAGTGGCAGAATTATTATTTCATGACTTTTCTTACTCATCGTTGCCCACTACTAGTTCTTTAGTATACCGTACACTAGGCCTAGAGTCACAAAGTTGGTTCTACATTACTTACTCATAATCGATTAACCACCAGTTACAGAGCTAGTTCTACATTACTTACCTGCAACAGGTTAACCGCTATAGACCGGTAGTTATGGAGCTGGTTCTGCATCACTTACCCATAACAATTCCCAAAGCTAGTTCTACATTGCTTACCCATGATTGGTTAACTACTATTTATGGAGCTGGTTCTACATCACTTATTCGTAATATGTTAATAGCTATAGACCGGAAGTTACGACGTTGGTTTTGCATCACTTACCCGTAACAAGTCACGAAGTTGGTTCTACATCGCTTACCCGTGATTGGTTAACCACTATTTACGAAACTGGTTCTACATCACTTACCCATCGTAGGTTAATCGCCATAAATATAATGATATAATAATATGTATAAAGCCTAACGGTGTACGATAGGAAAAAGCAACCCTTATATTTACGACTCATCTTATTTTCTAAATCAAGTATGGGAGGCTTCATAATTGAATTATTTCAATGTAACTCTTAATCATATAAAATTTAACTTTCAAATTAAAACTCATATACTGCTAAGGCATACACTTATGCTAGCAATATTCACTTGTAAAATATCATTTGCTTAAAACTACACATAAATATTCATTTCATGATCAAATGAAAATAATTTGCGTAAGTACACTCATAACTTGCTAGTCTCCATAAATAGAAACCATTTGCATAAAATCAATCTAAATAACACTGGCATGTCATTAATTCTTTTGCAAAGAATTAAGTCATATAAAATAGTTAAAATACACTCACAATTTTGCAAACTTATCTCCAAGCACACTCACACGTTT
The DNA here is from genome assembly GCA_025594535.1 of Erythroxylum domingense. Lineage (NCBI taxonomy): Eukaryota > Viridiplantae > Streptophyta > Magnoliopsida > Malpighiales > Erythroxylaceae > Erythroxylum > Erythroxylum domingense. The sequence continues at coordinate 7,980,459 of JANQBM010000007.1, forward strand.
GGTGTCTCTCCTTTACCTCCACAAAACACATTTCGCTTAGGCATTTATTTCCAAATTAGGAAATAAGGCATTAACACTATAAATTCAGTTTAACCAAATTTGAGATTAGTGTTTAATCGTGTAACACATACGCTAATCGTAGTTTCGCTTACTTCTGTAGCCTAACCTATTGTTCTCCGTTTCCAAATCTAACTTCGAGAGTCACTTAAATACCATATTTTACCCATTTTAACTTACCAATTTCTTCAAAACGCTATCTCACCCAATTTAATTCACCATATCACAATCATGCATGATGAGTCACGGTTATGACCCATGTCCAGAATCCATATCTCCTCTTGTTTCTTAATTTTCACATAGTAAACGTTCAAATTAGGTTTTGAAGTCTTCTAGAAATTTGTTCCACTATGTCTCTGTCTTCCATAACATCAAAAATCATACCATTTCAACTTCTAAATTATTAAACATATACCGAATATCACAAGCTACTTCATCACAGGGGCAGTATTAGGTTACCATTTCAATCTCAAATTTCAATATCATTCAGCTAGAATTAGGTCAGGGTCTCTCCTAGGAATTTTTTAGTGCTATATCTTAGGTTTCATTTACAGTTGAAATCACCCAATTTTGAGGTCTGTAGGTTGGGTTATGGCCAAACCAATGGAATTGGTTTAAATTAACCTAAGAAATAATTCCACTACACGTTCCTCTCTTGTCATTTTAAACCAATTCCATGCAAAGAAATATCAAAGTGATACCATTGATCTTAATCACATTCATCTCGCTCAAGAAAACCCATAAAAATTAGAAATTTAATCTAGGAAACTTACCATTTTTTTCCTCCAATCTTTTGGGTATTTGATGAATACTTCAAGATTCCTCCAAATCACCATCAAATTCCATAAAAAAATGCCTACACTCTTCTTCCTCTCTCCTTAGCCGATGATCGCCCTTGGCTTCTCTTCTTTTCCCTTTCTTTTTTTTCTTTCACATTACTCTCTCATTACTCTCATGTTTAAGTTAAAAGAATGAAGTAAAATGTTGTTTTTATACACATTTAATGGATAACACGTCACCTTCTTATTTGTAATCACTAATGACTCATCACATGCATATCATTTTCTCATCAGTCATCTCTAATGACTCATCAATCCACTAATATCATGTAAAAAGACCAGATTGCCATTAATAAGTACAAAAAGACCAAATTGCCCTTTAATGCATTTAATTCACAAACTAACTAAATCAAATCCCGAAATTATTCCACAACCGTCTTATCATCAAATTGACCATGAAATACTCTAATTAGGCTCAATACTTGTTAATTGGATTCTTTTAAAAATTTTGAATGGGTTTTAAATTATCAATACCCATTACTTTCCAAAAAAGGCATTTTAGTCCAATAATTTTAGATTACCCGAATTCTATTCAAACAACCTCGTTTCAATTCCTATAGACTCAAATCCTAATTCTTGAGCTTTTCATCATATTTCAAAATTGTTTGGTAACTTTTTCGGTTGCTCGGAAGAATTTTCAGATTGAATCCGGAAATCACTAAATGTCACTGAAATCATCCGAATTTTATTTAAAAGCATCACCTAAATCTCCAAAGCATATTTCATAACTTTTAAAGCTCGTTCGGATTCATTCTGTAGCTTTTTGTAGTTTTCAGAAATTTTTTGCAAAATTTTCGGTCAACTCCAAAACCATCTCTGGTTTATTTGTGATCTACATTATAACCTCAATAATAAATTTAAACGCTTAAATTAATCTAGTACACCATAAATAGAGTATATTCTATAAAATGCATGTACGATTCATTACACAATACAATTATCAAATTAGGATATTACAAGGACTCTATCTTGCATATTCTAGAAGCCTTTGGTTTTTTAACATAATTCAGAATTTGGATTGAATAATGCATTTAAATAACTTCCTGTTATATCTTTACAAATAGAGAGCCAACTAACATAATCAAAAGAGGCAAAGGGATGAGGCAAGTTGCTCTCATCTCCCTTTACTTGTTCACATTATACATTAAGGCTATAACAAGTTTGGTTGATCGCATCATAAGCCAGGAGATGAATTTCAAGTTTCATAATAATTCATTAGTTCCTCTCTCTTTAAATTGCATATGCTAAACATTCAAATACCAATTGGAAGATCACCTAGTCCTCTATGCTCATGTGCTAAGCTTATAACACTATTTCATTTTGTTACCTTTATGCTTCCATAGTAGAGGCGATAAATTACCTCTAACTAAAAGTTGCTTTTCTATTTAGTATATTTTGCATTCTTCCCTAAACCAATCTTAAAAGTAAAGTTTATTTTCACTTATTGAACCTTACTTGATTTATTTAAATCTTTTTCTTTATCATTTAATTTGTTACTTTTATTTGCAAGGAGAATAAAATTATTGATAATTTAATGTTTTATAACTATCAAATGATAGAGTAGTGTATCATTGATTCAATAACAAGACTATACAATTTTACCATTTTTCTTAAGTTAATCTATCAATTTGCTACCATATAAGTAAAAATATATCTTAGGAAATCTAAAAAATTACTAATAGTTCAATTACTATTTTATAAATTTAAAGGTCGACTCCATTTCCATTTTATAATTAAAAAATAAATCTTTAATCTAAATTTAATATATTTGATGTTTAATTATATATATATATATATTCGATAGAAATTTTTTGATACAAGAACTATATTTTAAAAAAACAATAATAATTGTTGTCCTTTAAATAAAAGCATAACCTCTTGAAAATATAAAACTTTTGTATTCATATGAAATATAAATTAACAATAGACCTTCATGCTCTTGGTTCTTCTCACAACTATTTGAATTGAGGCATATACTAATTGGGAACATTAAATGCATAGTGGGTAATAGAGAAGTAACACTTTATTTTGATAAGTGGTGCCATGCAAGTCTTTTGATAACATCCAGTTATGATGGATAAATTCCCTATAAACTCTAAAGTGAAAGCATGGATAGATGCAAGGCAATGGGGTGATGTTTCAACTGATTTTTTGTAGCTATTACCAAACTATGACCCTGAACCTGATTGAGATGATAAATATCTTTGGTTGGGACATAGCTTTGGTAAGTTTACTAATAAGTCCTTTAGAGCTATTCTCAGAGGTACAAGAGAGAATTAGACTTGAGGAGCGTATTAATATAGGACAAGTGCTTATTACTTAAGGTGTCATTCTTCTTATGGTTACTTGCAAAAGGCAGAGTGGCCAACTTAGGCCATATTTACTTTAAGTACAATTATTCTTTCCACCTTAGCAATCATAATACCTGGAATTCATGACATGGTCATATGGAATATAAGCATTTCTCCAAAAGACAGGTCATTAGTAACGCAGGAATGCCTCAATCTCCAAAAAGTCTTGAAGAATGCATGGTATCACAAGCTTTAACAATTCACTCCTTGGACAACTCAACAGTAGGAGAGCCCTAACCCTTAATTAGTGTCTTAAAAGCTAGAGGACTAGATAGGATATACAAAGGAAGTTGGATGAGAGTTGATCTATCTCTCCTACCTCAGCACTTCGGTAATTCTTTACAAATAAGATAACAATGTGATCTGAAAATGCAATGAATTCTAACCTGTTGTGTATCTCTTTGATTATGGGTTAGAAGTAGTCTTGATTAGTTTAGGGTACAGAACCTGCTGCAAGGAATTATTGTAATTTTAGTAAGGAGGTCCTTGTTATGGTCATCTTGTGGGTTCTTATGCTTTAGATTGTTGTTATAGTTATGTAGTCATGGGTAAAAATTATAGGATTCTCCATGTTCATATGTTAGGTTTCTTTTATGATAGATAAGAGATTGGCATCTTCGTCAATCAAGGAAAATCCCAAAGATCAAATTAAAGTTGAACTCAGTTAATAGATCAAAGCACAACTTCTATTCAATAATAGGGTTAGGAGTTGTAATAATTTGACTATTTCGTCCTAGAGATTGGAACTAGGGTCAAATATTAACTTTTAAAAGTGCAGTATGTTAATATGTTAGTACCCCTTGAAGCTAGCTTAAGTTGTTTTTATACATAAGCGGGTGGGATGGACTAATGGTGCTGTGGATGTATGGTGCATGTGAATATAGTAGGTAGCTGTACTCAAGAGTATAAATGTCAGCTATATATACCTTATTTTTGTCATCTTAAAGGTTGTTTCATGATATTGTTTATTTTTAAAAAAAAATTCCATGTGTCCTTGAAAAATGAAAATAACTCAAAAAGTATTTTGACCAGACCACATCCTTCGAGCAAAGGAAGTCCAGAAACCACAGGGTTGGTTTTAATTTAGTTGAAGGAAAGAAAGATGGAATCCCCATTCAAGGCAGATATATTGAAAGGAAAGGTGGCTTTAGTAACAGGAGGTGGGTCTGGTATTGGTTTTGAGATTTCTACTCAGTTTGGAAAACATGGTGCCTCGGTTTCAATCATGGGCAGACGCCAGGAAGTGCTTCACTCTGCTGTCTCCTCTCTCCAAAGTCTTGGAATTCCCGTATGATTCGCTTTAATGGGTTTGCTTTGCTTTTCATGTTTCTCTCTTTCCTTGTTCATTTACTTATGTTTTGCTTGTAGCTGCTTTTGCCATCTGGGTTGATTTCATTTTTCTTGTTATTTTTAATCGGGTTTGATGAGCAGAGTCGGATTAATCTATCGGCAAGTTCTAGTTTTTCTTTTTGGTGGGTTGAGGAAAGCAATTGATGTGGCTTAGCCCATTGGCCCTAAGTTTCACTTGCAGATCATTGGCTTTCATGCCAATTTATGCAATGTTTCAAACATTCGGACTGTTGTTATCTCGAAATTGCACTCTCTGTTTGCAGTCTGTTGGCTTTCAAGGGGATGTCCGCAAGCAAGAAGATGCGAAAAGAGTCATTGAATCAACTTTTAAACATTTTGGCAGGATTGACATTCTTGTGAATGCTGCTGCTGGCAATTTCCTTGCATCACCTGAGGATTTGTCACCTAATGGATTTCGAACAGGTTTTGGAGCTAATATTCATTGATCTGAGGATTCCCTCATTGCCTGAAATTGTTCGATTATATTTGTTGATTTTCGCTTTGTGTTCTATGGATGATTGCTTTTGAATGGAAGAGAATCAGGTTACACTGGAGTCTTAACATTTTGTTTACTTCTTCTGCCTGGATAACATATTTAAACAACTATAAATGATCTAGAATAGTGAGCTGTGATTTTAGTCTAAGATTTATTACCAGGTTTGCCTATATGGCTTCTCAATTAGGCTTTAAGTATTTATCCTTTTCATGTTAAATGGATACCAACATGAGAGGGAAAAAAATTGCCAAATACACAATTCAAACCATTTAAGAATTGCGTCATTCTTATTGTTCAAGGTTCACTAGAGTACCTTAACAATTGAAGGTTAGTTGTTCATCTCTAGCTTTATTTCCTTTTAAATGCACCTTTTCATCTCTGGCCATGTGAGGGCTTGATCTAATGCTATTCTTTGTACTGCCACAGTTTTGGACATTGATTCTGTTGGTACCTTCACAATGTGCCATGAAGCACTCGAGTATCTCAAAAAAGGGGGGCCAGGAAGAAACTTATCTAACGGTGGATCAATTATAAACATTAGTGCTACTTTACACTACACAGCAGCTTGGTATCAAATCCATGTATCAGCAGCAAAGGTTTGTCACATGGATTTTCAATTCAATTTTATATCCACGGCTCAATTTTAACTTATTTTCTACTGAAATGTCATTCTTAAACAGGCAGCTGTTGATGCCATTGGTAGAAATTTGGCCCTGGAGTGGGGTACTGATTATGATATTCGAGTAAATGGCATTGCTCCAGGTCCAATTGATGATACTGCTGGCATGAATAAACTTGCACCTCAGGAGATCTCCAGTAGCAAATTTAGAACCTACATGCCTCTGTTTAAGTTAGGGGAGAAGTGGGACATTGCTATGGCTGCCCTCTACCTAGCTTCTGATGCAGGTTAGTAACTTGGATTATGTGTCATTTTCTATTTTCATCTCTCTACCCTATGTAAACTATTTTGAATGAAGGGTTAAGCATTGGTATTTATATCAATAATGACACTACATTAGCGAGTGTTAGCTTGCAGTAAATCTCAAACTGAAGGTTAAATACAAGGCTCAAGCTTGACTCAATAGTTTAAGGCTTGTCTTGAAAATTTTTTATAAGCTCGAGCTTGAGCTATAATCAGCATAGGTGTCAAAGACAGACAAATACCGAACAGCTGTTTTAATAGATCTATCTAGACTGAAATTGTATTAATGGAAACAAGTTCCGTTATCGTCGATCACTGTGTCAGTTGTCTTCTTATTCCAGAGATGTTGTAAATATTAGGCACGGTAATACTCTGTTAAATGTTTATATGACAGCCATTGGTAGAGCTACAGCAGTAGTTGTTGGTCTTAGATTGAATATATCTTTTCTTTCTCTTGTTCCTTTATGAAGTAATTTAGCACGTGTGGTAATTCAAAAAGATTGCATGGAAATACTATGAGAAAAGTCAGAGAATATAATTTTCGTGTAAATCTAATTATTAATTATAACTAATTACTCGAAACATTATTATTTCATAATCATTGAATATGAGCACAAAAATAAGATTTACAAATCAAAAATCAAATTATAAACAAAAGGAACTATTTTATCCAAACCGTATGCAATTGTTTTATTGTTGCTAGCCTAAGCAGTTCATTAAAATTGTGAAGGGAAATATGTAAATGGAACCACAATACCTGTGGATGGAGGACTCTGGCTAAGCCGACCACGTCATTTGCCAAAGGATGCAGTCAAACAACTTTCTCGAGTAGTGGAAAAGAGATCCAGAAATGCATCAGTTGGGGTTCCATCTAGCAAGCTTTAGATCAGCAGCTTTACTTTTCATTTATGTTAGAAATACAAAGTACTTCCTTTCCCAGGTTGGATTGTTGGTTGGACCATTCAGTTGAACATTGCATTTCATCAAAGATACTATTGTTTCTTTAATAGCATTTGAAACAATGTCTTGATAACGTTGTAAATTTTATTTGAAAAGTGGATCTACAGGAGTCCCCTCCCCAGCTTTTTAGAATGCGTTTATGTCATCATGGCGATTAATTTAATTTTGGCACAAAAAGAAATTCTTGTTTTTCTTCAAAAACTAATTAACTCACCTGAATACAATCATCTTCTGAGAATCATGTGAGATTACAGAGGTAACACCAGAATCATAGACATCTAATGTTATGAAAAATGTATACTTCAGTTCAAACGGAGTTCCTCGGTTCACAAATTACCGAGCCCTCGTTATATTCAGTGTTTTAAATGTACTATAAGACAGAGCGCAGATTTTATGGTTCTCTCCAGCTAACATTTTGACACATATAGGAGTTCAACATATAGCTAATCACCACCGCAGAATTCTCTTTCAGGTGGACCCTTATTAGACGAGAGCTATGCTCGTTCTCTCTGAGATTGAACCAACTGTAGAGCCGGCTCGAAAGCCTAGCAGTGCTTGATCAACATGCAAAAGTTCAAAAATCCTCAAGTACGGTACATAGAGAATGAGTGGAACTCAACAGACTGGCCTGAATTGTGGATTGAAACGTAGTGTTGTTCTACCTTAACAGGACGCGTAAGTTCTTAATATACTATGAAATAATTTTTGTGAGCAATGGATTACTTTTCCTGATGATGGTCTATACCATGTCGTGAAGTTTGAAAATCTGAGATATAAAGACTTGATGCACCTGTTGTGCAGAATAAGGATTAGATAGTACTGTAAAATAATTATATTTGTTTAGCATATCAACAACAGCCATGATTTTTTATTCACTTTTTAAGGAAGTTAATAAGATTCTAATATTGCTGAGAAATAGGTAATGGCATTAATAAGCAACGTTGTGAATACCGTACCGGTCTGGATATCGGATTGAGTTCTGCTACGATACTGTACTAGTATTGGGTACCATTTAAGGAAATTTTTTAAATTTATGAAATAATCCTTGAAATTTTTAAAAATTACAAAATAGTTCATTATTATATTGTATAATTGTACTGTATACTTTATAAGTTTATATTAACTATGTCTCCAAAAATCATAATAATAAATAATAAATACAATTAATATGAAATAGCAATAATTATAAGATACTTCACATATAAATAATGACCACAATTAATATGAAAAAAAGACAATCATCATCATACAAATACAAAATTAAAAATAATACAAAGTATTTAAAATATTACAATTTCATCATATAATAAATAATAATTACATCAAAACATTCAATAAAAAGAACAATAAATATCCTTAATTCTCAAACTATTACAATTTATGACAAGAGCTCGTGATGAGGAAATAAACAAGTAGAAGTGAAACCTGAAACAAAAACTTTTACAATTACATTACATATTGTAGAGTTGTGCTCTAAAGGCAATCAGAGTAGTGCTATAAACTAGGAAGTGGACTGGTTTGCATAAACCACTAGTTGACGAAATCTTAGTTTTGATGCAGAATTTGAATGCAAACTGTATTTATGTTAGCAGGAATATTAATGTTGTTGCTCATTGGGTTGCTAGAAACGGTTTAAGGCAGGATTTTGGTGTTTTTGTGTTCCCTTATCTGCCTAGTCCCTTAAGGCGATTATTGTACAGGGATAGGCTATTTGGTTGTTACTACGGTATTCCTCCGCCCCAAGTGAGGACAATTGACGCGTAAGGAGGTACCTCCCTCTTTTATTAAAAAAAAAGAGTAGTGCTATAAAGGCAATTATCATTAGCACTCTTGTACAAACTTTATTTTGATTAATAAAGCAAAAGGTAAATTTTCATTTATTAGATGTTCATTTATTTATGAATTGGTGGCGATCTTAAATCGAATTAATAAAGTCCATGATACAAAACATAGCGTGAAGGAAATCATGATGAGATCATGATTAGGAGATTCCTATCATGTGCAATTATGTTAGTATCTAAATAATCTCTAGTCATAGGATTAATAAGACAGGACATTATTAATCTGGATAGAGTAGCACATGTTATACTCCTTGATTTGATCAAGCAGTAGATCTTACAAACTATAAGCATGAGATGTTTAGAGTTAATATATGGATGGTTACTAAAAGTAGTAAGTACATCAGATGACTCGCTATAAGATTACCATTTAGATGATATATCAAATGTTAATGATTAATCTCATTATAGTAATGGTGCAAATATCCTTAGACTTGAGGTACTCAAGAATATTTTGGATACTGATCTTGTGCTTTGACATCATTCCTTATTGTCTCAAGACGAGATCGCTTATAAGGTGGTGATTGAGTACAGCTATTGGTATTCGAAAGTAATTGGGTAGCCAATAAAGAATTCACCACCCCTAATAGAAGGAGATGATACCCACAACCTCTTATCAGGGTCATTACTCATGAGTCTCTAGCCAGTGCAGTTATGTGTCATGAAAAGAGTCTTCAATGACACATAAAGTAATGAAATCCCAGGACAAGAACTAACATCACTTGGACTATATATGACGTAGTCAGTCTAGTAGGAGTTGACACATAGCCCATACTCTAAATCAAGTGGGGTATAAATTAGTGAAAGGACGAATTGCATAGTAATTAACTATGGAAAGATTCGTAAGTCAAATAATTAACTATCGAAGAGTTCGTGTGTTAATCCACTTATATTCCAGTAAATTGGCATCATGAAACCCTTCATAATTTGTTTGAATTAAGAGTTAATTCAAGTGGCATGAAACCATCCATGATTTACGCGAATTAAGATTTAAATCAAGTTCTTAAAATAACCGAGAACCTAAGGGTTACACGCATAAAAGATCGGATGAAAAATAAAGTGTGCACAACTATCAATAAAGTAGGCCACGATCGCGACCGAAGGCTTGATAGATGATACATAAATGAGTTCTTCACTTATATACATGAGGGCTAACAAGTTAATACACACTTAAGTGAGAGTATAAGTGGTTTAGAAGTGTTTTAGAGTTAGTGAGAAGTGGTCTTGAGTCTTGTTCATGTAATTTATGGAATTGTTGCATGAATCTAATTGCATGCAACATAATCTTGATCTATCTCTCCATTTGAGCATCTACTTGAACTCATCTATTTTGGTACTCTAACCACCCTTGCATACTACTTCTTCTTCATTCTTGCATGTTCTTAAGTGATCAAGGAAGGTGTTTGGTATTTGCTACAACCCAAACAAGGAGAAGATTGAGGAAAGGAGGAGCATTATCAAAGGTACAAGTGCTGAAATTTCATGTTCTTATAATCTATGTATGCATACATCTAAGATTCTGGAATTTCGGGGATGTCATGGGGTAGGAATTTAGATTCCAACATTTCCACTACCTTGTTATGCATGTGATGCATGAATCTATGGCTCCCTAATAGTGTTACCAGAGTTAGGTTATGCATGTATTACATGATGTATTAAACATGTGCAAACTATTTGCTGGGTTGTGACTGACATGCATATTTGATGAGTACGACTAACATGCATGTTGGTTTGGAAATTTTCTTATAAATTGTAGAAACTTTTTTTCTGATTTCTTTCATAGAAATGTTTATAAGGTGTTATATCATGTTTCTGTCAAAGAATTGAAATTTAATGTCATTTGCTATTTTATTTCGAATTAATATCCAATCTATTCATATGTTGGTTTCTGGGAATTTTTGGAAAAGTGAATGCATGTGCTGACTTTGAAAATTTCATAATAATTTCAGAAATTTTTTTTAATGATTTTCTTTCACATAAATGTTTATAAAGTGTTATATTATGTTTTTTTCTATGGAAATTTCGATTGAATGTCATTTGCTATTTTATTATGAATTTAGTTTCACCCTGATGCATGTATGTAGTTTTAGGAAATTCTGAAAATTTGATGAACATGCATGCTTGTAAATTCCATATTAAATTTTATAAAAATTATTTATATGAATTTTTTGCATGGGCATGCAAGATAAGATATTTTCACGTGTAAGAGATGCGTAACACTTGTTGTTAAAATGATTATCTTATACATGCATGATGTAGAGTATGACTAGTGTTAGAAGTAATATGACAAGTGTCATAGACTTGTGATGTGCTGGCTAATTCCACTAAGTTAATGAATAATTCCTAGGAATTAGTTTCTCAAATTTTTTATTAGGCACATTTATAATGTGTATAAGACTCTGGAACTTTTCCAGAATTAATTGAATTTTATTCGATTAATAAACCAAGTCAAAGTATTCATTGGTCAGCTTTTTGAAAGTTGATGGAGTTAAATTGTTTAATGACTTATGGTGTATGTGTTTCAGTTATAAGATCTTAAAAAAATTATGAGATAAGAAATGTATTTTTTGATACTAGTAGCATGCTAAGTGCATGTGCTTGAAATTAGGGTTTCAAAAGTTTTTCGGACATCAAATCGGTCTCTTTAGTGTTTAATAGGTTAACTTATTTATCTTGATGATTTTGGCCGTCAAGATATTTTTTGGCTTGTGCCGAAATTATATAGATAAATTCTAAATGACCTAGGGATGTTATAATGGAATAATTGATGTTTGGAAATTTTGAAAACCCAAAGGATTAATTTAGAATTAATCCAAGTAGAGCATTGCATTTCTAGTGTGACTAGAAAAAAACATGTGTACTAGAATTAAAGTGTTTATTTTGGACATCAAAATAATTGATATTTTCGAGTTTCTAATCGAATCACATTCATAATTCGAATTAGCCAAGACTAACACTAGTACCCGATTCGATTCAACAGTTGAATCAAATCACGAACTTTTGATGCATAGTCAAGTCACAACCTAAATTAAACCTCTTTTGTGTGTTATATGCATTATATGCTTTTTAAGGGTTAGTTGAAATGACATGATAGGGTGGTTATGGACATAGGTCTAATTTAATTGAGTCGTCCATAATCTAATTATATAAATGAGATATATATACCATCAAAGTATTGATAAGACTAAAGGTAACACCCCCTCACCATAGGGTATGCACTGGGACGCCCGTAAGTCATTCCGATACATATCCTATGATAAGAGAGCGCTACGTGCGATCACTACAATACTCCACATGGCATCATATGCATTTAAATAATAAAGCAGTAATTGTAAATCACAAGATTTTTAAAACCAAACTCTTCCTTTTTTCATTACTCAAAATCATCAGTTTATACACCATCACACTGTACAGTCTGTACATACAGAAACCCTAATACAGATACTATGAAAGAGGAAGAAATACATCAACTATCTAGGTCATCCCAAAATCCAAAAATCCCAGCTGACCGACCTGTGTGCCATGACCTCTCTCACCAATCTGCTCTACACAGTCAGAGAAGTCCCTCTGGAACTAGGAGTCTACTTTCTCGGTCCTGAAAAATATGTTGCAATTTTGGATGAGTTTGCGAACTTAGTGAGGAAACCATCATCGATGGTCTACTCAATTCATGCAACACATTAAGCATATAGCACAATTTCTCACACAATACAATTATCCATACATATGACATATCACAGGTGTTGTACATTTTCATATAATCAGAGTATCACATTAGTATAAGGCATTACGCCTTTCACTTGTCAGTATAAGGCTTTAAGCCTTTCACACAATCAAACACATTAAACAAATGCATATGAAATGCTCATGTGACACTTTCCAATTTATTACGGTGTTGTGACCGAGCGCCTGAAACTGTCCCAATATGGGCATATTAATTGTTGAGCCATAGGCTCTGAATCACTGTGGAGCTCGAGGCTCCAAATCAAATGTTGAGCTTAAAGCTCTGAGCGGTAGCTGCTCTGGTCACAACTCTCATTAAACTGATCATGCATTCATGAATGAAATGCATATCACACTATGAGGCACAATTAGGCACAATTAGGCATACGTGCCTATCTCAATAACTCAATTAATCACAATAAGCATAATCACATGAAATCACATCAATCATGATCACAATTGATCATGATCACAATCACAATAAAACACAGAAGTCACAAATAATACTTCTATGTCAAAACTCCCAATATGTATACATCAGACCTCCTGTCTGGAATCCACAATCATAAACAACCACAAATCCCACCATTATTCTCCACAATTCATAAGGAACACAATTTAAAAGAAACACAAAGATCAAGTGAAACCATCTAGGTCACTCACCAATAGCCTCTGAAACTAAGGCTTGGAAGGCTCGGCAACGTCTGTATGCTGACGTTCCAACTGTGCCTCTATAAAAAGTCAAATTTACACACATTATAATTTGAGCAATCAAAAATGTATAATAAATGCACATAATGAGTACAATGCATGTTCATGACGATCCCAGTATCAATCAGAAATTTAACCGAAAGATTTATCTAATCGGTCCACTCAATTAGGGTTTCACCCAATTTTTCCTAAAATCACAGAAAAATCACAAATTTGGTATGGAAGGGTAGAGGATTATTTTAGAAGTCCAACGCTTCGAGAACGGGGTCAATCGGAGGTTAGATGCAAAAGTTATAAGCAAAAGAATGTCAAAGGGTTCGGATTTCACAGAAATTACAAAAATGCCATTGAAAAATCACTTGTCGCAACTTGCCTAGCGCGCCTCGCGATCGCGAGCGCGGTCGCTGTTGCGATCGTTCCACGTAACGATTGCAACGGCGACGTTTCAGTCGCTTCGTTACGATCGTTCCACGGAACGATCGTAACGCTGTCATTTAGCCGTGTTGTTACGATCGTTCAGCGGAACGATCATAACGCTACCGTTTCAGCTCCTTGTTACGATCGTTCCGTGGAACGATCGTAACCTCCCTCTTTTCTTTCACTTCATTTTCACATCCAAGACCTATCTAATTCCAAAATACATATCTTTTTACACAAACCTCCAAAATTTACAAATTTAGTATCAATGCAAAGCTAACAAAATGAACTACAATTTTCAAGGAGGACTCATAACCAAAATGCACCTATTTATGGGTCAAAATGCACTGTAAAAAGGTCTGTCCTATCAATCTCTTCTCAAAACAATAACACAACTTTCAGACCTTATAACTTCCTATCCTGTTACTCAAAAATTCCATGCTTTATAGAAATGGAAAGATCAAAACAATCTATACACTTCTTATGAAGAACTAAAAAGCCAATTCTACCTCAAACTAGGTCAAATTCTCAATTAAAGTTTCTGCCTTGTTCCATTAGTACCTAAACCATATCCGAACTTCATAAATTCATATCTTTTAATTATTACATCCAAAAATTGCATATTATAGATCAGTAAAAATCTCTAACAATCCTCTAAAACTTTCATTTGGAATACTTTCTCCAATTCAGACCATAAAGATCCATAATTGGCCTCAGAACACAGAAATCACAAAACTTACACTTTTAGGCAATCTTCACACAACCAAAGCACCTAATTCTCAAAACACATCCGAAATTCTACAATTCATAATTTTCATTCCTTATATCAAAAAAATGCATACTTTATAGCAATAAAAAGCTAACAAGAAGATCTCCAACTTTCATGAAGACCAAATTATCAAATTCTGGCCTTAAGAGCTCTTAATTTGGACTTGAAAGTGAATATTGGTGTAGGCATGAACAGTGTATGGTAATGACATTAAGGTTGGTCGGATTGCAGCGAGGACGCTGGCCTCCCAAGGGGGGGTGAGACTACCCAACGTCTATAGTGTCGCGAAGCGTAGATCCCATATCGGTTGGAGAGGGGAACGAAGCATGCCTTATAAGGATGTAGAAACCTCTCCCTTGTAGACGAGTTTTCCATGCCCTAACGCACCGGATCCCATCAGAACTCCGAAGTAAAATGCGCTAGGCAAGAGCAGTACCAAGATGGGTGACCTCCTGGGAAGTCTTGCGGGAGTAATGCCGTAAAGAGGCTTACACGCTGGAAAAATAAAATCGTGAGGGCGCGAGGCCCGAGAGGCCGAGGCCCAAAGCGGACAATATCTGCAAGCGAGTAGTCTAGGCTGTTACACTAAAGAACAAATCCCTCAACTGAAATATTAGGACTTACACCTTCCATTCATACGGAAAGAATCAAAGTTCTTTTAGAGTTGTGTTGTTGGGCAAACCCAAGCTTTCTTTACACGAATATGTTCAAACCATGGAAATGGATTTTCGGATTAAATGGTTGGTCCTAATTAGAAGGGTTGATTTGTTGGGCAAACCTAAGGTCAACATGGATAGAGGTGAAGTTGAGTTATATACATGGGATGTATACGAATCAAGAGTTGATAACCCAATGATTATGCTAAATCAACAGTTGATGGCACAAGTCGATTTGAATGCAATTGATATGAATGGTACCTACCGATTGACCTATGGTGGCTTATTGGGCAAATCCAAGGTCATTCTTAGTGATATTAGATATTGACCCATTAGGAAAACCATAAGTTTTTTTGAATTCGTAATGAGGGCTATAGATTTGGATAAAAATAGTGGGACCCATAATTCATGTTATTAAAATCCTTAACGATATGCATTGGTTTACATTCTAACTTTCTCTCGTTCTTCCAAGTTATAGAATCACCACAATTTGTTCATCCAGTGTGAACTTACGCTCTTTATTAGACTCCAACAAACTCACAGGATCTTTGAGAATTTTTCTCCAATATGAGAAACTAGGATATGTCCTAGCTGAATCACTTCCTGATCCCCCTATTGTCGATGCATCTGATGAGGATCAAAAAGCTTACAAGAAGGTACTGGATGATAATGAACTGGCTAGTTGTATAATGTTGGCCTCTATTTTACCAGAACTACAAAAGCAGCATGAGACTATAAATGCTAAAACCACAGTCTACCATCTAAAGGAACTGTTTGATGAGCAAGCTCAGTCTGAAAGGTTTTAGACCTTGAGGTTGCTTTTCCTCTCTAAGATGGCTAAAGGATCATTTTCATTGCAATATGCGCTGAAGATGTATGGATGCATTGAGAGGTTAGCAGGTTTAGGTTTTGTAATGGATCATGAATTAAGTATATATTTAATTCTGACTAGTTTGAGCGATAGTTATTCACATTTTATGATTAACTATTAGATGAACCAAATACCTAACTTAATACCTGAGCTGATTAATCTACTCAAAACAGCTGAAAAAACTGTCAAGAAGATAGCAAGGCTGTGATGCTGATGGACTCTCCTTCTGATTCTCGCAAGAGGAACCAAAAGAGGAAGAAGAAATCTAAAAAGCCAATGGAAGGTGTAACCAAGAAGAAGGCAAAGGAGACTACATCAAAGGAGATATGCTTGCATTGTAACAAGGAAGGACATTGGAAGAGGAACTGCAAAGCTTATTTAGAGTCGCTGAAGCAGAAGAAGGCATTAGATGCTCCACCGTCTTACTTCAGGTATGTTATTTGTCATTGAGGTTAATATTATTTCTAATCATAACATTTGGGTGTTAATTATCGGATGTGGCTCACATATATGTGTTGATATGCAAGGTCTCAAGAATAGCAGACTACTCAAGAAGGGAGTGATGGACTTATGTGTGGGAAATGGAGCAAGAGTTGTTACATTAGTCGTAGGAACATATGTTTTGTATCTTCCTAGTGGGATAGAGCTAATTTTGGATAATTGCTTTTATGTACTCGTTGCAACAAAGAACATTGTATTTGTTTCATGTCTTAATAAAGTGAGATTTAATTTAACTTTTTAAGCAATGGTTGTTCAATTAAGTTGAATGAAATGTTGTATCGTACTGTTGCATTGTACAATGGTATTTACATATTATATATGTGTAATCCAATTTTAAATATCAATTACAATAACAGACAAAAATGAGATGACTTAAAATAATCTTACTTATGGCATTGTCGACTTGGCCATATAAGTGATAAACTAAGTCCCTTCAAAAGCAGTTGACATCACTCCATATGAGATATGGAATAATAAAAAAATCCTATCTTTCTAATATGAAAGCTTGGGATTGTTCGGCTTACATGAAGTAGATTCAATCAGACAACCTTGAACCGAAATATGATAAATGTCTGTTTCTAGGATATCCTAAGGAAATAATTGGATATCAGTTATATAATGCTTTAGAGCAAAAGTTGTTGTCTCAAAGCATACTATCTTTTTAGAGAAAGAACTTCTTCTAAGAGAAGACATTGGGAGCAAAGTTAAACTTGATGAAGTTCATGATGCTTAAACAGACGTAGATGAACTACTTGAACTCGAAATTGTTTTTCACACAGTTGAACCTTTTGACACCCAAAATGTTCGTAGGTCAAGTAGGATACGCAATGTTCCAAAGAAATATGGATTTCTCGTAAATAAACAAAATGACGTATTTCTCATAAAGGACGAAGAGCCTATAACCTATGAAGAGGCTCTGAAGAGTTCAGAATCTGAAAAATAGCTTCAAGCCATGAAGTCTAAAATGGATTCCATGTTTGAAAACCAAGTGTGGACTTTGGTTGACCAATTCGAAGGGCTAAAACCTATAGAGTGCAAGTGGATTTTCAAGAAGAAAATTGACATAGCTGGTAATGTGATTACCTATAAAGTGACGCTAGTTGCTAAGGGATATCGTCAAAGACAAAAAGTTGACTATGATGAGACATTTAGCCCCGTTGCAATGATTAAATCCATTAGAATACTCTTAGCCATTGCTATACATTATGATTATGAAATATGGCAAATGGATGTGAAGACAACTTTCCTGAATGGAAACCTACTTAAGGATTTGTACATGATACAATCTAAGGGCTTCATATCCAAAGATGGTAAAAGGGTATGCAAGCTTCAGAAATCTGTTTATGGATTGAAACAAACATCTAGGAGTTGGACACATCCAATTTGATGAAATAATCAAAGAGTTTGGTTTCTCACAAAATCCTGATGAACCCTGTGTGTACAAGAATGTTAGTGGGAGTGTTGTCATATTCCTTATGTTATATGTAAATGACATATTACTAATAGGAAATGATGTCTCAAGTTTGCAATCAGTCAAAATTTGGTTCTCCCATAATTTTTCCATAAAATACCTTGGAGAAGCATCGTATAAATTGGGAATAAAGAACTATAGAGATAGATCAAGGAAGTTGCTAGGTCTTTCACAGTTGACATATATAGATAAAGTGCTAAAGAGGTTTAGCATGGAGCAGTCCAAGAGAGGGCTTCTTCCCATGATTCATGGGATAAAACTCTCGAAATCTATGTGTCCCAAGACGCAAGATGAGAGGACTTGTATGAGTATGATTCCATATGCTTTGGCTATAGGATCAATCATATATGATAGGTTATGTACAAGACCCAATATATCGTATGCTCTAAGTGTTACAGGTAGGAATCAATCGGATCCTGGTGAGTGTCATTGGGTGGCTATCAAGAATATCCTAAAGTACTTAAGAAGGACTAAGGATGTATTCTTGATATATAGAGACAGAGATCTCACAGTGAGCGGACATACAGATGCCAATTTTCAATCTGACCAGGATGACTCCAAATCTCAATCAGGTTATGTTTTTACACTGAATGGTGGAGCAGTCATTTGGAAAAGTTCCAAATAAGAGACGATTGCAGAGTCAACGACCGAGTCAGAGTATATTGCAGCTGCAAAAGTGGCAAAAGAAGCTATTTGGATCAAGAAATTTGTTATGGAACTTGGAGTAGTTTCGAGCACTGTTGACCCGATACTGTTATACTGTGACAACAATGAGATTATTGCTCAAGTCAAAGAACCAAGGTCTCATCAGAGGTCCAAGCATGTACTTAGGTGATATCAACTTATCAGGGAGATAATTGATAGAGGTGATGTGAAGATAGAGAGAATGCCCACAGATCAGAACATCGTTGATCCTTTGACCAAGCCAATTCCTTAATGAAATTTGATTCTAGTGTACTCGCCTATGGTATTAGATACAAAGGCGATTGACTTTAGTGCAAGTGAAAGATTGTTAGAGTAATGCTCTAAAGGCAATCACCTTTAGCACTCTTGTATAAACTTTATTTTGATTAATAAAGAGAAAGGCAATTTTTCATTTATTTAATGTTTGTTTATTTATGAATTGATGGCGATCTTAAATCGAATTAATGAAGTCTATGATACAAAACATAGCATGAAGGAAATAATAATGAGATCATGATAATGAGATTCCTATCATGTGCAATTATGTTAGTATCTAAATAATCCATAGTCATAGGATTAATAAGACAAGACATTATTAATCCATATAGACTAGCACATATTATACTTCTTGATTTGATCAAGCAGTGGATCTCACAAACTGTAAGCATGAGATGTTTAGAGTTAACATGTGGATGCTTACCAAGAGTAGTAAGCACATCGGATGACCTGCTATGAGATTATCATTTGGATGATCTATCAAATGTCAACGATTAATCTCATCGTAGCAATGGTGAAAATATCCTCAGACTTAAGGTACTTAAGGATATCTTGCATACTGATCCTATGCTTTGACATCATTCCTTGTTGTCTCAAGATAAGGTAGCTCAAAGGGTGGTGATTAGGTACAGTTATTGGTATTCAAAGGTAGTTGGGTGGCCAATAAAGAATTAACCACTCCTAATAGAAGGAGATGATACTCAAGGCCTCTTGTCGAGGTCATTACTCAGGAGTCTCTAACCAGAGTAGTTATGTGTCATGAAGAGAGTCTTCAATGACACATAGAGTAATGAGATCCCAGGACAAGAACAACATCACTTGGACTAGATGTGACATAGTCAGTCTATTGGGAGTTAACACATAGCCCATACTCTAAACCAAGTGGGGCATAGAATGGTGAAAGGACAAATTGCACTGTAATTCATGACTATGAAAAGGTTTGTAAGTTGGAGAATTAACTATCGAAGAGTTCGTGTGTTAATCCATTTATATTTCAATAAATTTGCAAGATAATAATTTGCTTGAATTAAGAGTTAATTCAAGTGGCATGAACCATCCATGATTTGCTCAGATTAAGAGTTAATTCAAGTGCCTAAAATAACTGAGAACCTAAGGGTCACACGTATAAAAGATCGAATAAAAAATTAAATGTGTATGGCTAGTTTTAAGTAGTCACGATCATAACCGAAGGAGAGGCTATCAATTAAGCAGGCCACGATCGTGGCTCGTAGGCCATAATCGTGACCTAAGGCTCGACAGATGTACAATGAGGTCTAACAAATTCTTACACACTCAAGTGAGAGGATAAAGGGTCTAGAAGAGTTTTAGAGAGAGAGAGAGAAGTGGTCTTGAGTCTTCTTCATATAATTTATGCAAGTGTTGCATAAATCTAATTGTATGTAAGATATTCTTGATCTATCTCTCCATTTGAACATCTACTTGAACTTATCAAGTTTGATGTTCTAACCACCCTTACACATTGCTGCTTCTTCCTCTTTGCGTGTTCTTGGATGAACAAAGAAAGGTTTGGTGTTTGCTACAACTCAAACAAGGAGAAGAATTAAGAAAGGAGGGGAACAAAAGGTACAAGTGTTTAAATATCATGTTCTTATGGTTTGTCTATGCATGCATGTGTGTTTCTGAATTTTCGGGGTTGTCATGTGGTTGGAATTTAGATTCTGACACTTCTGCTGCATTGTCATGCATGTGATGCATGAATCCATGAAAACCCCAACAGAAGAAAAAAAAGAATATTTCAAGAGATCTATTAGATAACAATATCAAATCGAAACTTGCAAAAAGATCCAATAGAAGAAAAAGGAAGATTTAAAATTATGATTTATTTGTTTTTTATTAGTTTTTCTACATACTTATCTTTGGTTTTGTTTTTTATAAGTAGTAATTAAATGTGTTTAGTATATAGGTGTGATGAACCTTAGTTTGTGATAATAATATTATTTAATCTTTTATTCAATGCAATTATATTGATTGATTTGTTACGATTCAATTATGCATTTTATATTAGTGCATGATTTGATTTCATATGATTGAAATTGAGAAATTCTCCTGTATGAATTAAAGACATACCATAATTGGAAGGGTTGCATTCAAACTTAAAGATAGGCTGACATAAATCCTTACTAAAATAAGTTCTTTAGATTAAGGTTAAACGAAATAGTTGAATTCACGAATCGATAATGCAATCCTAAGGATTTTAACTGTAAATATTTTTGTTCATCAACTGATGGATTAGTTGTTAATAACTTTGAGAAAGATATTAACATAAAATAGAAATTTTCATGGTCCAATAACCAATAATATAATTGCATGATAAAGACTTTATATTTAATGATTCTTAGAGGGATTCATCACCTATACACTGTTATTTGATATTGACTTTTCTAAGTACTTTCTTTTGTCTTGAGTTTTATTTTTTTTTAATTCTTAGTTTATTTTTTTAGTTTATTTTTTATTAAAATCCAAAATCAGACTCCCATGATAGATAATAGAAAAAGGGTAACTACTAGTAAATATAATCTTCATGAGATCGACCTCTACTTGCCTATGCTAAATACAACTATGCAATACAATTCCAGTAAATTTAAATATTGACCTAATCTTAGTCAATCAAGTT
Source organism: Erythroxylum domingense (assembly GCA_025594535.1). Taxonomy (NCBI): domain Eukaryota; kingdom Viridiplantae; phylum Streptophyta; class Magnoliopsida; order Malpighiales; family Erythroxylaceae; genus Erythroxylum; species Erythroxylum domingense. The sequence goes on from JANQBM010000007.1 coordinate 8,001,986, forward strand.
TTTTGGTGCCGTTGATGAGAACTATAATATTAAGAAATCATAGTTTTTATTAATCTAACCATTATGCTTTTTTCTTTATTTTAGGTTATTGTATTTTATTATTTTGTGGACTTATCTCCTTTAACTTTGATTTTGTAGTTTATTGTTAAAATTTGGGATTTATAGTTGTAACCACAATCAGCAGCAGAATGATAAAAGGGCACATTCTTATATGAGTTATTATATGCCATGACCTATGATTGCCTTTTACGACTTGATTTAAGCAGAATGATAAAAGGGCACATTCTTATATGAGTTATTATATGCCATGACCTATGATTGCCTTTTACGACTTGATTTAATTCATCTTTTCCAATTGTTGCCATCTGTTAGCTTTTTCCATGCCGTCACTGTCACTATTCACTTTGTCATCGCCAGTAGCCGTTTGTTTCCACCGTTGTATGGAAACGGCTACTGCCTATACCATCCCGCCGCCTGTGTCTTGACATATCTCTGCCTTGCTTCCCAGTTAGCTCCACTCCATCTCTAACCTATTAAAGTTGTCTATAATGGTCGCGTTGTCATCATTGCCGGTTAGACCTTCTGTTAGAGGTAGCAATAAAACCAGTGCCACACCAGCTACGCCATCTTCTATAGCTGCTTTCCATCCCCCAGAAGCTGCCTTCTAGCCATTGCAATTAGGAGCAACAGTGATCCCATATGTCAATGCCATCTTTGCCACCCGAAGCTGACTTACATGTGAAACCCCAATCGCCAACCACCATCATTCCACAACTCCAGCAACTTGTAACTTATTTCATCAGCAGACAAAAGCACCACAATCAACTATTGATTCACCAAGGATGCGTTTATCTAATAAGATTATAATAATGATAAAAGAGCAACGTTTTCTTCACGATTGATGCATATAGGTTGCCAAAAATTCTGGATTCTAAAATAACTTTAAATATGAACTTTTCAGATTTCATGTAACCTAGGATTTTTGGATTTCATAAACTTCAAAGAGTGAACTCTTAAATTTAATCCAATCTTATTTGATTGAAGAAGGCTCAAGTTTACTTAAATTTAACTCAATCTTATTTGATTGAAAAAGGCTAAAGTTTAAGTATATAATTTTAAGATTGCGAAATTTCGAAATATCTGATGATGACGAAAACGATGATAATTATTTTAACATCTTTTGCAATTGAGCTTTATAATAATCCTATAATCAATTTTGTAATCTAATATCAATAATATTAAACACAATAATTTATAGATGTAAAGATGGAGGAAAATTAAGATAGGATCTAATTATGTGTATAATGGAAAAAAAGTAAATTTTTTCATTCAATTTTTAAAAAGACAAATCACTTTAATTTATAATATGATTAATGCATAAAACAAAATAAAAGTACGAACTATAAACTTTTACCTTCGCTAGAACTATAAATTCTTACTTTTGTTATTGTAACAGTATCCACTAGAATAAGTTGAGAAAACTCAATAAGTAAAATAGTGAGGTAAGTCGAGAGCAATATCTTTTTTAAGGCCAATTTATAATATAATATTAGAATTTTTGATAATTTAATTGAATTGTTATTATGATTTCAATTAATATCTAACTCTAATAAGATCTAATATTTTATATTTGTTCTTATTTATTAAATATATATTTAATGTTTAAAGTTTCTTAAACTTTACGATTAAATCCAATTTTATTAAATTACTTTCTCTCTTCAACTGCTTTTTATATGTGATCCATTACGTTCCTTAATACATTGATAATAAATATAAATTATAATCAAAGATTAGATAAATTAAATTTTTTAATTTTGTAATTAAGAAATTTATAAATGTTGATTAAAATTAGCATCAAGTAATACATAATGATCATCTAAATATTAGAAATGTTAAAATAATTTTGACTAATATTTTTATATAATTCAATTCATTTCATCGTGTAATATTATGATTATACATATATTTATTTGTCAGGTTGAGTTCATATTTTAAGATGTACCTTTGTGTCATTTTAAGTTATTTATATCCACTGGTTCCTCCCCTATCATCTTTGTTCTATATTGGAGAGCCTCCAAATTGAACATACAATGGAGCTAACGACTTCAGCATCTGTGCATTTTTACCATTTTCCACGCCCAAGTGTCTGTTTGCTTTCCATTTTCTTGAAAGCCGAACGAACTTTATGATTTTCCTTCTAATGGCTTTCAAATTTTCGATTGCAGTGGTTTTCAGATAAATACGAAGTTTCTAGATGCGTGGGTAATTTTTCCGGAGTAAAGCCACTACTCTGCAAGAACAGGTAGAGAAAATAAAAAGAAGCCGGTTTGATTGATGTGGAGACTAATCTGATATTGCATTTCCAGGTTATCGTTTTCTTCTCGAAGATTTGCGCCAATATCTGCGGTTGGCTCAGGTCCAATTTTACGATTACGATTTTGGTTCATTAATTTCCGATGCAGAGCAAATTTAGTTAATTGCCGTTTTCTTGGAAGACTCTAATTAGGCTTAGAAGCTTCGATTGCGGACCTCAAAGATAGTGTAATAACACTGAAAAATGCCAAGTTCGTTGAGGAGACTCGAGAAGAAGATCAAATCCAGGTATGCTTTATTATGAATATGCAATGCTATACAATGCTTGTCTATTACATGGAAGAAATACTATTTTGGGGTTTGGTTTAATAATAAATTTGGAATTTTTTTTAATGGTTTTACTTTGGAATTTAAGTGGTGAAGTTATTCAACAATGAATCAGCTTAGAGTGGATTTGACTGGAGATGACACTCAGAAAGTTTTCAGTAAGGTTTTAAGAGATTTAGCCCGCAGTGCGCCTCCAATTCCTGGATTTCGGAGAGAAAAAGGAGGTAATTTCCACATTGTCATCTCCATCTATCCTAATTTTGTTCTATGTGAACCCCTCGTCTGATTACCGTACTGGTAAAACGTAGTTGTTGTTTGAACATTTTGGAGACGAATGATCGTAGAAGAGGCAATAACAAAGATGAAAACGTTTGAAATGCTGGAAAGTAAGTCAGAGGGAGGGGGAGAGGACTAAATGTGATAGGGATGTCATTCAGGAGTGTTTTCATCTTAATCTACGGTTCAGCAGTGTTTTCTAGTCTCTTATGTTGACTGCAAATTAAGTTATAAGCAATAGTTTCGATTACTGGCGGTCTGTTCTTCAATGCAGCAGCAGATAAAGTAAGCATATATTCTGTCGTGTGAGAAAATACTGAGTCCTTGTTATTACAAGGTTCATAATTTTATTAATGTTCCAAATAATCTGGAATAACTTACCATACATAATCTAGATGCATAAGATAAGTGGTTTCAGACTGCATTTTCTATGAAAATTGGTTATATGTGTGATTCTAGATTCTAAAAATGGCTTTCTAGTCCAGATTTGATGCTACTGCTTTTTAACTGTCAGTCTTTCACTAAGAAGAATCTAATAATGCAAAATCGTCTCTTTACCTACTTCATCTTTGAATAGAAAAACTTTTGGCATTCTGAGAGTTTTTTGGTATTTCACCATCATCCATTTGTGTATAAAATCTACTTGCAGAATATGGGATGCTAATCTTCTTGTTTTTTTTCCATGTTTACTTGGCCTAATCCAGGAAAAACAACCAAGGTGAGTGGTTTACAACAAGTTTTTGTTAAATTTGATAATGGATTGATCTCGATTGTACCTTAATGGTTAAATTTATTAGTCTTGTACTTATTTCACATGACATTCGTAGCATTTGTGAGACAATTATTCGCAGTCTTAACACAGCTTGCTTGCTTTTGTTAAGGATAATCTTCAGTGACGCCTCGTAAGGTTTATATATAATTTCTCTTTGCAGGTCCCACAGGAGTTCTTGCTGCAGATTCTTGGAGAGGATCGTGTTACTAACTTTGTGATACAGGAAATAGTTAGCTCAACTCTGGCAGATTATGTGAAAAGGGCAAGTTGCTTCTGCTAACGCTTTTTATCTTCCTCTGTTTGAAGGAGTAGCGAAATTCATGTTCTTTCTTCAAAACAGGAAAATTTGAAGGTAAAAGACAACAAAGTTAACACAATTCAGAAGGCGGAGGAACTGAAGAGGTCGTTTACACCAGGAAGTGAATTTGGGTTTAATGCTGTTCTGGAGCTTGAAGAAACGGGGACGGAACAAACTTCAAGTTAAACGCTTTTAATCTCTTGATCACTAACAGCAACAACGGATTTTGTAATTTGTTTTTGTCAACATAAGTTTCAAATTGGTCTATTTGATTTAAGTTCGTATGAACTTAAGATTCCGGGAAATTTTCAATGTTGGATTCGTACACTATTTACGGTGACATACATTCAACTTTGAGATTGCAAAAACATAAAAGAACTACTTGATATCATAATCTTCTTCACAGAAAACTCTGCATTGTGAAAGACAATGCTTTGAGTTAAAACGACAGGAAGAGGCACTTAAAATTGCATTTTTGTAAGTTGAAGCTTTTATTGATGCTGATTTTTAGTTGGGTTGGCAATACCGACTTCAGAACCGATAACGTAGAAAACGAGCTGGAATCAAAGATAAACAAAAGAAAAGCAAGAGTGCTTTCAAATATTTAATGCAGAGTAATGATACTTACCATACTAAAAGTATCGAGTAAAGAACTGATTTACTAAATAATAACCATATTACTTTGAATCTCAAACTTCCAACTATCTAATCCAAGGTGATTTTATTCAATCAATAGCTATTCTATAAAAAGAACTGAATTAATTAAGGCAAGTTCTACCCAATCCCAACAAGAATAATAAATATGTGTTATATGAGCAATGATATGACACTTAGCAAATGAAATTTTAATTTTGTTTAAATTTTCATCCATTTAAGGTTCATTTTGATTGTTTTGAAAATATTATGGTTTGAATCGAATGCTCTAAAATGCTAGAGTTTATCTTATATTGTAGTAAAAACATTAAGGTCTAAAATTTACTTTTGACCCTTCAAATTATGAAACTAAATGAGTTTGATTAGCTTGTAAAAGAGGAGATCCAAGCTGATTGCCATTGGAGAGCCTTATCTCAAAATGAAAACAAGCAATGGAGAATGCCTAGTAAGAAATTTCAAACAAGCCTATCAAAAGAATTACTATCTGGTATTTCTAGCCCACTTTAAGGAACCTCTATGGACCTATTCAAGAGGGACAAAAATATAATAGTGAGAAAAGACTCAAGCATACAACATCTCCTTCTTAAGCACACAACATCTCCTTTAAGGAATTTAGAGTCCATTTAATCAGAAGTTTGTTGCTTCACCATTACCTATTATGTGCTTCATATATGGCTGTATCAAGTCTCTTGTGCACAAGATATATTTGAAAGTACGGGATTGGGTTGGCTTGATCCTCACAGCCTATATGCATATATCTCACATGTGGTAAATGTGAATCTACTTCACCTAAAGGCTCTTGTTCTTTGCAAAAATCCTTCATAGTCTCTTAGCCATGAGTGGACATTCTATAAATAGAAGTTAATCCTAAATCTCTAAGTTGTTTTGGAAGGCATATGATGTTGGTTTATGCCTTACAACCAATCACTTTGATTGTAATTTAGTGATAAATTATTTAAAAAGTAGTATTTATCTTGTACATGTTTAGATGTATAAGATAAATTCCATGAAATAATTGTACATTGGAAATGAAATTATAATGAGATTATAATTATGAGATTCATATTGCATTTATGTATTATTCCTAAATGTTCCTAGTCATTGTTTTATTAAGATTGGACATTAATAGAACGTAAAAAGACTAGCATATGTTGTGTTTTTCCTTATGAAGGAAATAGTTGATCTCATAGGCTAAAGTATAGAGATACTTAAACAAACATGTAGATGCTTGTTAGTGGACAAGTTCACTGAACAGACTCAATATGAGAAATCCATTTGGAACATTACTTGTATGTCTATGGAATTCTCATTGTGATGGTTGTATAAGTGATCATTTGACTTGAGGTCATCAAACTTATCTTATATGGAGATTGCTATGTTTTGATACTACTTATGATCTACTTAATCATGGGTCATTTAATCAGTAGTCATTGGACGTAGTATGAACTATATGAAGGTAGTTGAGTAATCAAGATAAGATTCATTACCCTAAAGTAATTAGGGAGAATATTCTGTTGTTCTCGATTAATATTGATTAGGAAAATCCTTGGTCAAAGTGGAATGACATTTTGTAAATAGTTTATAAATGTCATCAATTGAATCGATAGCTAATGGTAGAGAACTAATATGATTGGACTCAAAATAGAGTAGACATTAATTCCATACTTTATGTCTAATCGGAACATTATATGATAAAAGGATTGAATTATACGGAAAAATCATGCACAAAAAGGTTAGTGAGAACCACTTTGACATTCCTAAATATTTGGGTGGTCATGATGCGTTATTAGATGTCAATCTTGATCTATGATTATAAATTGTTTAATTAGAGAATTACAAATAAATTAAAAAGAGTTTTAATTTATCTAATTCTAATTATGAATTAGAATTAGAATTTATAATCATTGCCAACATATTTGGGAACCTAATGGGTCTCACATATAGAATGATTAGACTTGAATGTGAAGTTTGATAAACTTTATGATTAAATATGAGATATTTAATAAATAAGGATCAATATGAGATATTTAATCTTATATGGACATAATTGATATTTAATTAGAATTATTTGTATTTCTAATTAAAGTTTAATTGAAATTAGAATTTAATTTCAATTAAATTATTAAAACGTCCAAAGCTTATTATAAATAGGCTTAAGCTCTATGGAGCTAGTACTTCATACTTAACCCTCTCTGTAAGAGTTACAGAGTTCTCTCAACTCATTCTATGGATACTGTTAGAGGCCGGACATTTGTGTGACTACGATGGTTGAAATAGATCGATTTCGGGAACGGTTTGAGGGATACGACAAGATAAAGATCAAGCTTCGAAATAAGGTATAGATTAAGTTTCCTCTTTATTATAATTTATGTTAATCATTTTATAAAATTAAAGACATCTTGTTTTTAAAAAAATCAAAGATTGTACAAAAATTTCGTGATTATTCCGCTACGGTCGAGATTGAATCCCAACCTGGTTTCCCAACGGTGATATCAGAGTCAATCTGTATTTCTATAATTTGATTAAAATATGTTTAATTGTTATTGATCGGAAAAAGTTGGAATTGAAAAATCAGATATGATCTGTTCTGAAAATTGAAACCCAATAAAATCTTTGGACCCTAAAATTGTTCTAGAGTTCTTAACACGTATTTTAAGAGTGTTATTGATCGCATCTATATAGATTGTTTTTTAAAAACATAAGAAACACATATCGTTTTTAAAAACGCACGTTCTGCCTTTTTTTTTACAAATGTGGGATTTTGATTTGAATAAGAATATGGATATTGGGTTTTGCTTGAGTCTTGGAGAAGGCTTGATGGTTATGCAAAAACCCAAAATTTTGTTTTTGTTTGGTATCGGTGGCCTACGACCGCATTTCGATTTTTGTGGTTGTTGCAGTTTTTCTAAAAAACGCATCCCACATTCTCCTTATCTTTCCTATATGTTTGTAATGTAGGTTCTGGAAATTTTGGTGATGGAAATCGTGCTTTGAGTTTTTGATTTTAAATAAGATGAACTTGTGTTTCTTTTTGTTGTTGCAATTACTGGGTTACAAAATAAGGAATGTTTTTTGGGTATTATTGGTCTTGAGGTCATTGGCTGAAGAATATAGATGGGCTCTTTGTGGCATCGTTTGGGTATTTACATCCATAGATATCGACAACCATTAACGAGACATATTAGCTTAGATTTTTGCTTTCCTCTTTTATCTTTACACCAATGACCATCAAGCAAGTGAGCTTCACGCATAGCTAGAAATATTAGCGTTAAGGCAGCAACAGCGAGAAGCTCTCGATGACGACGACAATCAGAAGTAGTAAAAACAAGTTTGTTGGAGAAGATGCTGGCACGTACATGCATGCTCCAGACACCCAAAAATAATTTTTTAAATTAAATTTGTTTTATTAAAATATTAAGTAGTTTTAAATTATGATAAATTTAGGAAAGTGTTTTCTAATTGTTTTCAAAGAGTTGATTTTATTAGGATTGTTTTATAATTTAGTTTAATTTTTCAAGAGTTCAATTATTAAATTAAATTAATTCTAAAAACTAATTCCAAAATTAAGATAGTTATTTTTCTTAATTTGATTAAGATTAATAATTATATTGATTCCTAATTATTTTAGAAAAGTAGTTTCTAAAATTAGAATTAATTATTTTCAATTAGATTGAAATTAATTAATTAGAAAAGTAGTTTTTAAAATAAGGATTAATTAGTTTCAATTAGATTGAAATTAATTAATTAGATTCCTTAAACTTAAGAAAATTGTTTTCTTAGGTAATTGAGAAAAATATTTCTTAATTAAATATATTTATTTCAATTTGATTGAGATAAATTAAATTCTTGATTTTATTTGTTTAGAGAATTTTTATTTTATTTATTTATATAGAAATTGTTTCTTTATTTATAAATAAAAAGTTTCTTGATGTTTTGGAAAAAAGTATTTTTCTTAGTCGATTTTTGAAAAGTTTTTTCATTTATTAACTAAGAAAACTTTACTTTCTTTAATATTTTTGAAAATAGTTTTCTAATTTATTAAAGAAAGATTTTCTAATTAATTAAGAAATCAATATCTAAATAAATAATATATCATGACTTTCTTAATTAAATTTTAAAGTTTTTTATTTAATTTTGAAAGTAGTTTATTTTAATTTTAGAGAATAGTTTTCTATTTAAGGAAAAGTAATATCTAATGAGATTAGAAATAGTCTTCTGATTAGATTAGAATATGTTATTTATATAATTTTGAAAAATATTTTTTCTAAATTATAATAAATAAGAAGTACAATTTATTGATAATTGTTTTTGATTAAATTTTATCAAAAGAGTCAAGATAATTGGAAATAGTTTTCAATTGGATTGGAAAATTGTTTTCAAATCAAATTAAATTTTTATTTGAAATAGGAATTTAATTTATTTAGGAATCAATGGTTTTAATCTATTTTAATTTTCCAAGAAGTTGAAAATGTTATTTTAGATTATGAAGATCAATAACTAGAATCAAACGAAATTTGATATTTTATGCATATAAGTTATTTTAGATTACGAAGATCAATAACTAGAATCAAACGAAATTTGATATTTTATGCATATAATTTATTATGAGTGCATAAATTGCATACTTTATTTATATGGTTGATATATATATTGTATGCATGATAAATTGTATGTTTTATATGTGTGATATTTTATATGCAATTTGTGTTTGATGAGACAAATGAAATTAAATCCCTCGTTAAAATATTAAGTACACGTTGAAAACGTGATTATTGCCTTCCATTGTTATAAGAATAAACCAGAGTTCTGTTTATCGTAGGCTTGTTGAGCAAACTCAAGGCCGTTTTAACCTAAACATGTTTAGTCTTATGATAATGGGTTCTACTTAAACTAAATTTGTGTGATTTGGATGAGCAAACTCATGATCACATGAATTTAGAGGTAGGGTTAGGAATAATATATTAGATATGTTTTGGCATAAGTTGTCACCTAACAGATCTAGGAGTCACATGAGATATGATTGATAAAGTTGTTTTCTACCTAATTTAGGTCAAGTTGGTTTGTTGAGCAAACTCAATATTGCTATATTTGAATATGATCTTAGCCCACTAGAAAGATTAGAGTAATCTTTCCGAATAATAGTGAGGGCCATTATTTTGAATAAATTAGTGGGAGTAACCAAATGCATGATTAAAGTCCTAATCTTATTTGGTAGTCATGGAATAAAATTGATTACTTGCTTTCTTACATTTATTTTGTTATGAGTGAAACTTATCTTGTTTATTATAGTTGATGCTAAGTTAGTGAACCCAAGTTCTTAGACATAGGATATGTTTGAGAAGTGTTCTCAAAAGTTAGATAGAAAAATTTGTCCATTATGTTATTATGCTATAATCCCTATTAAGGATTCGATGACAAAGTTTTAAAGATATATCAAAATCATATAGATGACAAAATTTATTGACATTTTGAGTTGATTAATGTCTCATAAACTTTGAAGACAACATGTAAGATGTATATCAATATCATGATAGCAAGATGCAAGAGGCTGCATTGAGTAAAGCTAAAAGGTATAGTACTTTGATGAAATTATTCCACTTAATTTAGGCTACTAAAAACATAATTATGGACTACAATTAAAGGCTTAGCAACAATATGATAATAGTTGTCATTAGAAGAAAATTATTGCATGATTTTTCTTGCCTATATGTAATATGATTTAGATCATATATATTTCTAATTCATGCTTATGAGTATTTGATACAAAATTTTGATTCAACATTATTGTAATGTTCAAAGCATGATAAGAAATAGATTGTTAAGTAAAAGTAGTTAATCCAAGATTATGCAAATAGTTTGAATATGATGGATCAAAAGAGACTTATGCTTAACATAAGTGGCATGAATTAAAAGTTAAATAACCGAGATTATCCTTTTATATATCAACATCACGAGAATCATAAAGTTACATACTAGGATATATGTATCCTTTTGATTATGAATTGTATAGAATTTGTGAGACTTGTAAAATTAAAAAATAACCAAATCAACCTTTAGTGAAAGGATGATGATGGAATTGAATTGTTAAATTTTATACATGTGATGTATTAGATAGAATAACAATTCATAAAAGGATAATATTATATTTCATTATATTACTAATGAATTTATATGATATAGTCATATGTATTAAATGAAATGTGATTTAAAATTTTGAAAAGTTCAAATTGTTTGAATCTAGGCAGAAATTAAGCATTAAGAATGCTGAAGTACATCGATTAGATCCTTGTGGTAAGTTTTATATTTTTGGTTATCTATAAAGAATGAGATTCTCTAGTAAATACCTTTATAATAAAAATTCCATAGGGGAATGGATTTATGTAAGGAGTAACATATAATTATTTCTTCTATAGAGATGCCTAGTACAATAACTTACCTTCAAAAGTTCCAATTGAATCAATTAGCAATATTTCATATTAGATATGAAATGCTAAGTCTTTGAAAGAGTCAAAGTTAATGATTCAAGAATGTGATGCTTGGTTGAAGCATACATTATCCATTAAGTTTCGAACTAAAATGGATAATAAAAGGTTATGAAATATCCAAAATATTGGATATAATCTTACAGATGTATTAAACAAATTGTTTGATTCAATGTATACTTATAGGCGAATGGTTATTAAGGTAAGTAACGAGAGTAAGATGAAATTTGAAAAGTTCAAATATCATGACAATACATCTAATTAGAACTCGAGCCTTTAATGATACATTTGATGTATAGTTAAAAGACTACGAGATATTGAAAGACTCACTTTCATGATAAATTCAAAGAGTTTGTTTTGGAAATGATTATGAATTTATCATGTCTACAAGAAGGTTAGTGGGAATATAGTTGTCCTATTCAGTGGGAGTATGTGGAGACATATTGCTTACAGAGAACATCAGTTCTAATTTTCAATTGTTGAACACATAATTGTCGAAGAATAACTCTTTTTGGATATGAAAAAGTAACAACTTAATTATGGGAATTAGATCTATAGAGATAGATTGAATGTTGTTAACTTATTCTCAGTCCAATTACATAGATAATGTACTAAAGATATTTAGTATTTAAGATATTAGATACTTATGAAGTATTAAAGATATCCGTTACTCTATGTGTGAGTTGATATTTAAGTTCAAGATGATAAGGATATAACTTTAGAAGTAAATCCTAATTAAGTTTTATTTACTTAGAACAATATCATTTAGGATTG
>JANQBM010000007.1:8013981-8030713 GCA_025594535.1 Erythroxylum domingense
AGTTTAATTGAAATTAGAATTTAATTTCAATTAAATTACTAAAACATCCAAAGCTTATTATAAATAGGCTTAAGATCTATGGAGCTAGTACTTTATGCTTAACACTCTCTGTAAGAGTTACATAGTTCTCTTAACTCGTTATATGGATACCATTAGAGGCCAGACATTTGTGTGGCTACGGTAGTTGAAACAGATCGGTTTCGGGAATGGTTTGAGGGATACGACAAGATAAAGATTAAGCTTCAAAATAAGGTACAAATTAAATTTCTTTTTTATTATAATTTGTGTTAATCCTTTTATAGAATTAAAGAGATCTTAGTTTTTAGGAAATCAAAGATTGCAAAAAAGTTTATTAAATATTCTGCTGCGGTCGGGATCAGATCCCGACCTGGTTTCCCAACATATGATACCTTGTTTAATACTTGGAGCCTTGGTGTTTCTTTTTTGAAAGTTAAAGAAGAAATATATTAATTTAGCAAAAGCTATATACAAACATTACAATGAAAAAACAAAAGAAAGCTACAAATAAAAACTCGCTTTTCAAAATACACATTATCGACAGGTTATATCTACCAATTCAGTTTCAGATTAGGACTAATATAATGTTGTTGATCATTAGCAATAAAGGTAGCTCTAATCCAATTGACTATATATTCTGCAAGCTGATGTTTGCTCTTTTCAGCACCCTTGTATATCCTCCGATTCCTTTCCCTCCACATTGAGTAGATAACAGTATGAAAAGCAGTCAAGATAATCTTGCCATTAGCTCTGCCATGGGTGTTGTTACTTGTACCACTCCAAATGAGGTATATGATTAGTTTTCAATCCTTCTCAACACCCCTTTTGGGAGACCAAAATGTAGAAACCAATATATGTAGATATTATTGAGCAAAAAGATGGCGAGCTATAACTTTCCACCGTAAGACAAAAAATTGTTGCACTAGGATAACAATCTTCTTTCAATGGAGTTGCTCAATATGGAGCAATAAACAACATTAAGCCACTTAATTGAGATGGGAACTAAAAGGTATTTAAAAGGAGGAATTTGAAACGTCAATTTGATTAAAAAGGCTAGTAAACTAGTATTGGAATGTAAAGAAGCAAATATAAAAAAGTAGCTTTTCAAAGGATTAACACTTAAACCTGATACTTCTTTAAAGGTTTTTGGTGAGCTAACTAGCATGTTGATCGATGTAGAATTTGTACCATATAGCATTAGTAGATCATTAGTAAAAGTTAGTTAGGAAATTTTCATATTAATTGCAAATAGATGGGAAGACAAGGGATCCCCTTATTTAAGACCTTGTGCTGCCTAAAATAGATTTGAGGGCTCACCATTGACTATTATAGAGAAAGAAAATAGGGAAATTGTTTATCTGATTTGCAAGCTGACAATTTATAGCCCTCAAATATCACAAGTGCACGGGTCATGATTTGTAGTAATTGAAGGGTCGATCCCAGAGGAGGTTGAACTAATCTAATCCTATGTTATCTAAGGCTAAGAAAAGTACTAAAATGAAAATAAAACAGGATAAGAAAAGAAACACGAATAATTGTCAAGATATTAATTTGCAAAATTAACTCAACGAAATCAAATATTGAGCACCAACAATTCAACAGTGGGAAATCACACAAGAGAATTTACCAAATTATGAGAGAGGGATTTATCCCATCATCAATGCTAACCTAATCACTTTTGTGTTATTAGGATGTCGGTTCTAAATTATCGTAGGGTGGATTACTCTCTCTTGAGTTATAATCACTAAGCCCTAATTAATAAACCCTAATTAAGTCGAGTCACTGAAATTGTTATCTCTCAATTAACTATCGATCCACAATCTAATCAGTTCTTAAGCTCTCTAATAAGCTATCGGGTCTCACACGGGATCTCTCCGTATAATAATCGATAAAATTGATTGTGTAGTCTATTGGATCACCTAACTTTCATTAACCCGCCCCAATCATTTTGCATTAGACTCATCCTCTTGGTTTGTTACCAAAGCATGAAGATACAAAAATCAACCACAACACCCAATCAAAATAACACAAAGATAACTAGATTATCATTAACTCAAGGTAAAATCCTAGAAGAAAGTTACAATATCTTAATTAAACCCAAATCCATAAACATATTTGTATTCATCTTAACAATCAAGAAAATGAAAACAAAGATGAAAGAAATACATTAAGTGTTTTTCTTATTGCATTTGTTTTGATGGCTTTTATACTATATTACCCAAATACATCTCACTTTAACTATTGCCCACATTACAACCCTAAAAAGTCCATTGATTCATGATTATAAATGTGAACCCTAATGGTGGAGAAATGAAATGATTTGCAAAGTTATAGAATGTCATAATTATGAATGGTTTTTAGTGTACCTATGGATATTACTAATTTAAACACATTTTATCAAAGTCTACCTCTAGATTGCTCAATTTAAGGTGATGAATGTTGATTGATCATAAGTAGAAGCATTGAATGTTGAGTTCTTGCCATAGTTTTTGAAAGTTATTAATCATTTCTTATGATTATGTATTCTTGGGAAATATGGGGAATGAGTAAATGTTCTTGGGTCTATGATTTTAATTATGATGTTTTGCCCAAGGATAGTCAAAAGCTAAGTATGCAGGAAATTGATATGTGGTTAATTGATTATACATTTATTTCACAACACTGAGTGATTAACGATATGAAATGCTTTAAGACATTCACTTTAGTTTATATTTGGGTTTAGGTACAATTGGAAGAAAAAAAGCTAAAGTGAGTCGAAAACATAATATTTAAGTTATTTTTCAGAGATTCACAATCATTTCTCTTCATGGAGCAAGAATGAGAATCATTAGAGCAAGAGGAGACAAGAAAATGCATGAAGATGATGAGTATATGTTGAAAATATCAAGATGAAGAGTGCAGGAAGTGACTCACGGCTAGCATCATTTTGTAAGAGGAGACAAGAATATGCATGAAGATGATGAGTATATGCTGAAAATATCAAGATGAAGAGTGCAGGAAGTGACTAATGGCTAGCATAATTTTGTCATGGTTGTGAGACATCTCTCACGGCCATGACATGTCATGCCTATGCAAGGTGGCTTATAGTTATGAGCCCCATGACTCACACTCACGGACATGAACAATAAATGCACTCCTATGAGCCCCATGAATCACACTTACGATCGTGAGCCCCATAACTCACACTCACGACCATGAACAACATATGCAAGCTCGTGAGAAGTGATCAGCTGTCCCAAAAATCTAATTTTTAGCATAAAAATGATGGCAGAAGGATGAAATGTTTATGAAAGGTTTGAAGATTTGGTCCAAGGGTTTCGAGAGGGGATAGAGGGGCAAAGCTTTCATCCTTTAGAGACCCATGGAGGGCTATAGGCTTTCTCGTCCAGTTTGGAGGTGATATCAACGCCGACAAACCCGATTAAGCATTTCTCTCATTGTTTGTTGTTCTTTCTCTTAGGAATTGATTATGTTATCCTATGTTTAATGTTTAGGTATTGTGTAAGAATGATTGAATACTCTATTTGATCGTTTTTATGTAAGAACTCATTGCTAGAAACTTCAATATAATCTGTAATTGTTATATTGCGATTCATTTGTGGTAACTAATAGTTTTTAATCGTTAGTAATAACATGACCTAGGTTAAGTGACCCGAGCTTATGTGGTTGTTGCCTTGATTAATTTATTTTCCTAACTCGTAATGTGGTTTTCCAATTAAATCTAGAAAGCTTATTCTAAGTTATTTGATTTCTAGGTTTAATTAACGAGCTCTTTTTAATTAAACACGACCTAAGGAAAAATTGAGGTTAACAAAGCTTATTGTTAACCTACGATTAATAGTTGTTAGGAGAAATAAGAGAACAAAAATCCCATGAAGTATGTTTAATTGAGTGTAGGCCGAGATAGAATCGATGACTAGGTCCTTAATGAATTTATCACTTTCAGCATTTTTAGAATGTTTTCTTAAATTTATTTTCATTAGTTTATATTACACACACTCTCTGTGAGATCGGCGTAGACTCATCACTGCTATAGTTGTAAATCCAGTTATTTTGAGTAGTATTACGACGCGTTACATCACCCCCAATTTTATTTCATTTCTTGAAATTAAGAAATTTAGTTCTCTAAGGATTCGACCTGGTTCCACTACTATAAGAAGTTTGGAGAATCAAAATTATTTTGGAAGCTTCGACAACCCGACCATCAACATCCTAGAGTAATTTTAGGCTTGGTCTTCTTTGTTTTGGAAATATAATCTTCTTTAATTTCTAAAAAAAATCAAAATCTTTTAAAAGAAACATCGTGTTTATAATTTAATAAGGATGATCATGATACTTAAGACTAACATGCTTTAAATAAGGATGTCAATGGATCGCGCCGGGTCAGGGTTGCTCTTAACCTGGCTCGGCCCGACCTTGGGTTGAGTGGCCCGTGAGCTGGTCCATAGCCCGTGGCCCATCCGACTTCAAGGGCAAGCCAGGCTGGCCTGAGCGATCCTTCCTTTTTTTAAAAAAGTACAAAAACGACGTCTTTTTTGTCATTCCAATAGTTACAGGTTAGGCTTGTCGGGCCACGGGCTAGGCCGGGCTAGCCCGTACTCTGCCCTTGACCCAGTCGAGCCAAACTATTTTAACCCGTAACCCGGTCAATCAGGGCCAAAATCAAGCCGAGTCAAGCTAAAGTTGACATCCCTAACTTTAAGCATTATCCGGGAACTCATGTTTACGTGATTATGTTAGGATTTTAAAGGAAAATGCTATTAGTTTAAATAATTAGACAACTACTATGGGATAAAATTTAGAAGATAATTGGCATGATACGAAATGAGTTTCATGTGGTAGAATAACAATAAAAATCCTAAAATGATGAATTATTGATGCAAAGAATGGTTGATTAAGAAATGGATTCACGTTACCGACCAAATTATATGTCACTGATCCAAGCATGTGCAATTCATTGGTTCCGGACGATTGGTGCCCTCCGCGCCATGAAAGAAGAAGGTGGAACTACCATTCCTATTACTAAAACTACCTCAAACAACGGAGGTAGAGGAGAACTACACTTGAATGAGAGTATGCAAAAGGTGATTTCACTGTGAGACTTACAAATGTTGCTGGAAATCCAAAAATATGTAAATATAACTTATATAAATTAAAACAAAAGTCTTATAGATAATTAATAGCAATTTTTATTGAAGTTTATATATTGGGGATAGCACTTCTAATTCAATTTTTGTTGTAACTACGAATACTACTACTTCTAATTAGAGATACGCATTGATCTTATCATTTCCTGTCCAAAAGTGGGCCTTTTATTTAGATTCTTGAGATCAATTTGAAATCTGCGATTTGCAATAAGATGGAAACAAATTTAACGGAAACAATGTATAAACTACACGTAACACGTTGTGTGTTCTTTCTGTCCTAAGTACATATTAGTTACGTAAATTGAGTAACCGAAGTATTTTCCTCTTGCATTTATTCACAAAGGAGAGCAGAGAGAGAGAGAGTAGTGGTAGGTAGGTGAAGGTGAGAGCTTTGACGGTGGAAATGGGTGTATCCGGGGGTTTGGTTTTATAGAAGAAGGAGAGTTGGGAAATCATATGCGTGTCTTTATTTCTCACTTTCCCACTCTCGTCGCCTAATGAGCTACCAGCCACTCACACGCACTAGTTCTACCTACCTCTTTCTCCCTTATATTTCTATTCAACATTTTTTTCTTCGTCTGTGTCTCTCCCCAAGCCACAATTGCTCTCCCTTTCTAACCTTCTTTTCATATCTATATACCTCTTATTTTCTGCCTATTTCCAGTTAGTTTGTTGCATTTCTCTGCAATCACAGATAGTGTGATACCGGAAAAACAGACCCAATTCAGGAACCATGATATCCATAGCCTCGCCCGAGACCACCACCAAACCTGAACTGTCACCACCACAGAAACAAAATCCACCATCCTCTGAAACCCACATTTTCAGATCAAAGTTACCCGAAATACCGATTTCTAATCACCTTCCTCTCCCCACATATTGCTTTGAGAACGTCTCCAATGTCCTAGATAGACCATGTCTTATATCAGGCACCAGTGGCAAAACGTACTCCTTTGCCGAAACTCAACTCATCTCTCAGAAAACAGCTGTTGGATTGATCAATTTGGGCATAAAGAAAGGGGACGTGATCATGATTCTCCTCCAGAACTGCCCTGAATTCGTCTTCGCCTTCATGGGTGCCTCCATGATTGGTGCTGTCACAACTACTGCCAACCCTTTCTACACTTCACCTGAAATATTCAAGCAGCTTAGAGTTTCTGGAGCAAAATTGATAATCACACAATCTCAATACGTCGACAAGCTCAGAGATTCACAGAATCATCACCAGAAATTCGGAGAAGATTTCACAGTAATCACCACAGACGAGCCGCCAGAGAACTGCCTACACTTCACAGTACTTTCAGAGGCCAACGAGAGTGAATTACCAGAAGTTGCGATTGATTCTGACGATCCTGTTGCATTGCCATTTTCATCAGGGACCACAGGGCTACCCAAGGGAGTGATACTGACTCACAAGAGCTTGATAACAAGTGTAGCTCAACAAGTGGATGGGGAGAACCCAAATTTATATCTGAAACCAGAGGACGTTGTTTTATGTGTGCTGCCGTTATTTCACGTATATTCACTCAACAGTGTTCTACTCTGCTCATTGAGAGCAGGCGCTGCGGTTCTGTTAATGCAAAAATTTGAGATAGGGGCGCTGTTGGATCTGATACAGAGGCACAAGGTATCGGTGGCTGCAGTGGTGCCACCATTGGTGCTGGCGCTGGCAAAAAATCCGATGGTCGAGAAATTTGATCTGAGCAGCATTAGATTGGTGCTTTCAGGGGCTGCGCCTCTTGGTAAAGAGTTGGAAGAGGCTCTACACAACAGGATTCCCCAGGCCAATTTTGGACAGGTCAGTAGTAATCATGTTCTTTTTTCTTTTATCAAAGAAACGCAAAAATTTGATTTTGGCAACTTTAAACTCAACTTGGATTGTCATTATTCATCAAAACGGAAAGGAATGTTGTCGGATTTTACATTCCCTTACGGTTTTTGCTCCAGCAAACGACATAAATGAAAAGAATTAAAATTCAGGGCGAAATTTAAGAACAAAAGTTGAAAATCTATAGAGATTATTTGGGAATGAATGAAAATGGTCAAACATAAAACAATTAATGATGGAGAAAAATTGTGCAGAATAGAAAGCCACGTTTGTGATAGTATTTCCAAGTATTTGCAGGCCAAACACACGTCATACTAAGTGGGCCCGAATGCAGCAGGCTAGATTTTGATGGTTGAAAGTAACAGTTACTGTGAAGGAAAATTGATGTCTAAAGTAAAAGGAGTTATGACTTTTACTTCGGCTTCTGGTTGATTTGATTCAGGGATATGGGATGACGGAGGCAGGACCCGTATTATCAATGTGCTTAGGCTTTGCCAAACAGCCATTCCCATCAAAGTCGGGCTCATGTGGCACCGTTGTTAGGAATGCAGAGCTCAAAGTCATCGACCCGGAAACTGGCTGCTCCCTCGGTTACAACCAACCCGGTGAAATTTGCATTCGTGGGGCTCAGATTATGAAAGGTCCACTCCATTTTTTTAAATTCTAATTACAATCACATTTTTCATTTACTTATTATAATTAAAATTCGCAGGATATCTAAATGACCCTGAGGCCACAGCCAACACCATAGATATAGAGGGTTGGTTGCACACGGGCGACATTGGATATGTTGACGATGATGAAGAGGTTTTCATTGTTGATAGAGTTAAGGAAATAATCAAATTCAAAGGGTTTCAGGTAAATATACATTGATTGTACATGCTTGTACAGATTGCCTCTACTGATTTGTTATTTGATTAGGTGCCACCAGCTGAGCTAGAAGCGCTCCTTGTGAGTCACCCATCCATTGCGGATGCCGCTGTTGTACCGTAAGTAAATATATTTCAGTGTCTATAATTTCAGAAGCAGATTACTAACTTTTATATATATATCTGTAGTCAAAATGATGAAGCTGCAGGCGAGGTTCCTGTAGCATTTGTGGTTCGATCTCATGGGCTGGAGCTAACTGAAGAGGCTGTAAAAGAATTCATTGCCAAACAGGTAAGGTTACATATATATGTATTGTTTATTTTACGTTTTCCACACAAACTTGTTAAATGAGCAATGCGGTTTGTGCAGGTAGTATTCTACAAGAAACTGCATAAAGTGTACTTCGTTCATGCGATTCCCAAGTCTCCTTCCGGCAAGATTCTAAGAAAAGACCTAAAAGCCAAGTTAGTGACGCACAAGGCACCGTCCACGTCCTAACGTAGTGTTTGGTTGTTATCTGTATATGGATGGACAAATGAAAGGGACATAAAAGTTCTGTCCTCTATCTTGTTTGCTCCTCGAAGAGACTTTTTCTTTTTCGCGTCCTTTTCTAGTTTGTGTTTTGTAATTACAATTTAAGGAGCTTATAATACCTTAAATTGTCATTCTTCTTTCTTCCAATGTATGCAATTTTAGCTCTTCTCGTGCAATTCGAAACAATTTGTGAATAGAAAGGACAATTATTCCCTATTTTTCTTTTACCTTATTCGACTAAGAATTTGGAAGAAAGAATAAGCATTAACGACAATTTAATACTTTGAAATACTCAAGAGAGAATATTAGCCCAATTGATGCAAGAAGAGATTAAGAAAGAAAAATAATTAATTGAATTCAATTTTCCATCGTTAATTTTACATATTTTGATTATGTGGTAAAACTTTATTCTTATTAGACATCTATCAATTATTAATTTAAAAAGATAAAAAAAATTAATTTGGTATAGAAATTAAAAATAGTAAAACAATCTAATAAATAATTAGTTAAATGAACCGAGATCTAGTGAAGAAAATGACACTTTAGCAATGTGAGTCTCACTTGGGTTTTAATTGCGACGGGGAGAATCAATTAGACCCCTATAAAGAGTTGAGTTACTAGATTTCTTACTTTCTCTTTACTTTTAATACTTCAGAATTACGTGCCATTTCCTAAGTACAATTTATACCGTAGAATTGTTTGCTGAAGATTTTAACTGGAAGCAGGTTATACGATATCCAGTAGGGATAGTTTTCATCAGTTGGATGTTTCCACTTCTAAATTGAAGAATTGGCAGAAACGTCAACTTTGGTTAGGCTTGGATATGGCTCCTGGCCTTTACTGCATCACTGTACGTGGGTAGGAACGCACGTGAAGTTAGAGAGAACTTGGGAACATATGGGACCAAAATGCTTGGATCTCGACAACAACAAACACCAACGAGTCATGCCACCTACCTCCGACCTCACCAAAACCAAAAAAAAAAGTAAAGAAAAAGGAATCACTATATTTCATATCAATGTCATAGCAGGATTTTGCCAAAAACCAACTTTCATAAGGGAAATTTTGCTTTTAAAATTGCCATAGTTATAGTCACCAAAACAAAATTTTACTTTTAAAAAGCAATTTTTTGATAAGAAAATATGTATAACTTTGTTCAATTTAATTTCCATATAGGTTTAGAAATGAGTAAAGATCCTTTAGTTATTAACTTCAACTAAATAAAATCAATTCATATAAATTGGTTGATTTAGATATGGATTTGTTTAAATATTTTGGATAGAAAATAAAATTTTGACCACACATTTAACTACTATTCAATAGTTTTAAAATTGCATACAACACTTAAAATTAAATTATTCTAGAAGAAATATTTATATTCATAATTTCTATAATTTTTGCTACATATGTTAATTCCTAATGTCATTAACAAATTCTTTTTGTAGATTGCTAATTTCAAACTTTTAACTATGTAAAGTAAATTTAATATGATTTTATAAAATCATCCTTCAAGCTTTAAATTTAAAATGAACCCAACAGTAAAAAAGCAATAAAATAAAATAAACTAAATTTATTATTGATTACATATTATAAAATTTTGATCAATCATATACTTGTCATTAATTTCTCTATGGTCAAACTTAAATTGTTATAGATTGACTAAAATTTTGATTAATTGCTAGAGGCTATAACTTTTATGAAAATAATAGGTTATATATACTAGATTAAATGTTGTTGTTGATTTGTGATAAGGTTTACTTGATTTGATTCCCCTAACGAGATTGGGGGAAATGATGATATGTTTGAAGACTCAGTCAAGGTTTATATCAATGGAGACCATCTTTTAAGTCATCATGAAAAACAATAGAAGCCTATAAGAAAGGTTTTCTAGAGAGGTGATTATTTTAAGCTCATAGAAATGAAATACTTGACTGTGTCTAAATTGAAAACTAGGAAAAAGATTAAATTGTGAATGTAAGTTCTTCCAGTAAATATTAAAGTTACAAATGCATCGAAGGATATGAATATGGAGGTATAAGGTAATGAGTTAGACAAAGGGGAGCTCATCTCCAGCAAGAATGGTTCTTTGAAGATAGGAATAACATAAACAAAAAAATCTGTAATTTTTACAAAGGATATTGGAGAACTTGCTATACTAAAATAAATGAGATTATCCCCTCAATCTATTTAATCTTTTGAGGTACAGATAACTCTTAATTTGAATAACTTTATAGGCTCATCACAATAAGATCAAGATGCTCTAGGGATGGTTTCAAAATGAATGAAAGGAGGAGATTTGGTAGAAAGAATAAAGCTAAAAGTTATAAGTCTCACTCTCTTGTAATGTCTATCCTTTTATGGAATGTCAAGTGATCAATTTCCCCAATAAGCAACAAGTGATTTGAGATTACCTTTATGAAATAAAAATTATTTTAATAGTTTTTTAGAGACTAAACTTAATTTTAATAAGTGTATGAAGCTAGAATTTTTAGAGAAACATTGGTAAATCATTACCAACTACCTATTCCATTATAATGGATTCCTTGTCACTGAAGTAAATCACAAGTTAATATAGAATTCACGTACAATATACTATATACACAAGAAGGGAGGTTGAATTGTGTATTCTTTTCGTGAATACAAAATTTTTAATATATCTTGTTAAGAACTTCTCTAACTTGTTAAAAGAATACCACGAAAGTTATACGAAAATTGTTATGTAGTTAAATCGCAAATAACTTCTATATACCTGTTTAAAAACAAAATAGAACTAAGTAAAAGGATAGAAGATAGACGCTTTGATTTTTATACTGGTTCACCGCAAACCGTGGGCTACGTCCAGTCTTCAGAATTCGTCTGAGTTTTCACTATACTTCGACAAATTTACAAGTATTCTTTCTTCCCTTCTAGAGCCTCTTTAGGTCTCTTACACAAAGTATTCTTTCTATTATCTTAGCCTCTCCAGGCTCTTAGCCTTTTCTTTCTCTCACTAGAAAGATATTGTGAGCTTTTGTTACAGTAGGGTTAGCTCTTTTAGTAGCGCACTACAGAGTTTTTTTCTTTTCTAAGTGAACACTTGAAATCTCAAAGATCAATAATTGTTCAAAGGTTGTTCAATCTTCGACTACAACTAGTATTTATAGCCTAATTCTACAATTGCTTCTTTATTCTTGATAATCGTTTCTTGAATCTTGATAATCGTTATTTAGTTGAGTTCTGTAACTGACTCTAATTAACTAACTGTCCGACGTACTAGCATATCTTCTTCTTTGTATCGTCTGTGTTTTCCTCTTCTTCTGTATCTTCTGCTTCTTTTGTATTTTCACTTATTCTGTACTTTGCGCTTCTTCTATGTTTTCCTTTCTTCTTTGTTTTTCGCTTCTTCTGTATCTTATGCTTCTTCTGTGTTTTCACTTCTTCTGTACTTTGCGCTTCTTCTATGTTTTCCTTTCTTCTGTGTTCTTCACTTCTTCTGTGTTTTGCGCTTCTTCTATGTTTTCCTTTGTTCTGTGTTTTCTGCTTCTTCTATGTTTTCACTTCTTTTGTATCTTCTGTTTCTTCTGTGTTTTGCGCTTCTTCTATGTTTTCCTTTCTTCTGTGCTTTCCGCTTCTTCTGTGTTTTGCGCTTCTTATATGTTTTCCTTTCTTCTATGCTTTCTGCTTCTTCTGTGTTTTGCGCTTCTTCTATGTTTTCCTTTCTTCTGTGTTTTCACTTCTTCTATGTTTTCTGCTTCTTCTGTGTTTTCACTTCTTCTGTATCTTCTGCTTCTTTTGTGTTTTGTGCTTCTTCTATGTTTTCCTTTCTTCTGTGCTTTTCTCTTTTTCTGTGTTTTGAGTTTCTTCTATGTTTTCCTTTCTTTTGTGTTTTCTGCTTCTTCTATATTTTCCCTTCTTCTGTGTTTTGTACTTCTGCACACTTAACACACTTATCAAAATCGTTTATTTATTTATATTATTATTATTATTATTTGATTGTCATCAAAATTAATAATCATGAAGTCCTCTTGACTTAACAATCTCCCCCTTTTTGATGATAAAAAATAATTATAATTTTTAGAAAGATAATAGTGAATGAATGAATATTATTCAGATAATGAATAAGAGGACAACAATGAATAAGAAGACAACAAACAATATTCACATATGCCATCTTCTTTCTTGTCTGCTCTTCTTCGGCTTCTGCACTTCTCCCTCTATTCTTTTCTTCTTTCTTCTTTTTTTCTCCCCCTGTTTGTTATTAATCAAAAAGTTTATCGTAGATGCTTCATGACTTCAAAAAACATATGTTGCATATCAATTAGATTCAACTTGAGGTCTTCTTTAATTGAAACTCGTAGATATGTTACTTCCTCATGTAGATCACCCATTGAGTCACTCAGATCATCAACCTTAGTATGAATTTCTTCAATCTCCTTAACTAAGGCTTCCTGACTCCACTGCTGAGAGTGACTAACTTCTTCCATTCCAATAGTAGAAACTTGTTGAGGTGCACTCGATGGATAGAAGTTTGTAGCAACAAGTATTTCTGAAAGTAAAACATCTAATTCAATGATTTTGATCACAGGAGGTTTGAAAGATTGTTTGCCTTCAGGGAGATCAAGATTATCAGGTTTAGGCAATTTTGGAATTGGTTTTCCAAAAAGGTGAAGGACTTCTTTAATTGAAGATATAAAACTCAAAGGTCTAAAGTATATGATTAGGTGCACAAGAGTCTCTAAGTTGGCACTAATACCTTCAACCTTGATAGTTTTGTACTATCCTTTAGTCACTCTTCCAACTACCTGAGAAGTTACATCTGTGGTGAAGCGTCCACAATGACTTCCTGATACTTTTGAAATTGGTGTGAAACATAGATTCCTCTTGATTCCTCTGCATTGCATGCATCATCTATGTTTCTCACAGCTGCTTGTATCTGCTCTTCTGTAAGATCACCTGTATTTGCTTCAGGGTACATCTTCTGTTTCCCTCTATCTACATTGCATACAACGTTTGAAGCTCTAGGTTGTACATCTGGTACAATCTTGATCAATGTACTACTTGTGACTGGGTAGATAATATATCGATCTTTAGTCATCTTCAATGGATATCGTTTTGAATTTTCATCTCTCAGAATACCATATAATCTTCTCTCTTCATGATTTAGAAGATGCATTGATTGATTATTGATCAAAATTGGTTCAACTTGTACCTTGACTAACCTTTTCACAGGTTTTCTTATGATAATTGAGCTTCTGCTTCTAACAGGTACCATTTCTTCTATCACCTTCATTCTCAAATCCTCTTTTCTGATAGAACTATGAGATACCACACTGTGTTCAACTGATTTTTCCTTTTGTTGACCACCAGTTGAAGTACTCTCTTTCTGACTGGTCTTCAGCTTCTTACTTTCTTCTACTAGTCTAGGAGGTGGTTGTGGTTAGGGTTTCTTCCTTTCAAACTCCAACTTCCTCTTAATTTCTGTCTCTTTAGTCGATTTTGCCTGCTGTTATTGCAAAATTGAGACCAAAGATCTAGTAGCTTGTGATGCTTTCTCTATCTTCTCAGAATCTTCACCAACAGTCAATCATTTCCCTCTCTTCTGTTCTTGTTGACGCAGAGTTAATAACCTTGGTGATCTTGATTTTTTTAACTTTCTCAAAATCAAGTGTCTCTCCCTTTCTTTTCAACGAAACTTGTTTCTTAGATAGTTTCACCTGGCTTTCTTCTCTTTGTAAAATCGTCTCAGCTTTAGTTACTACCTCTAACGATTTATTCTTCTTTTCTTCTGTATACATTCTTCCTGAGGATTGAGGTTTCTTCTTCTCTGTGGGTGTAACATTTCCACTCACGCTGCGTCTGACAATACGCTCCCCCTCAGTCCTTGCTTTCGCTATAGAAGTTATATCCTCCTTTTTTTGAGTTTTCAAACCCATTCTACATATAGTTGACGTATTAATAATGCTTTTAATATTCATCTTCATCCTGTTTCCTCTGTCAAGAAGAATTTCATAATCTCTAAAGATTCTTATTAACAATATGCCATATGGTAAGGCATTAGAATCCCTCTTCATCTTTATCATATACCTAAAAATCAAGTGTGGGATATTTATAGCCTGATGATTGAGTAGATAGAAAAGGCATTTTTCATCTATCGTTGTTACAACGTTCTTCGATCCTGTTCTTAGTAGAATACAGTGAAAAAGTATAGAATGTAGAACCCTAGCCTTCGGAACAAGATTTGAAGCCTTCTTGTCCTTTGGGTCACTACTTCTATATAGTTTTCGATTGACATGTGCTTTCTCTATATGGCTTTTAGTCATCCATCTATCATTATGAGACACCTCTGCTCCAACATATGGACATCCACTAATCTTCTTGATTAGTTCCAGTGCCACAATAACCGACAATCTATCCACCGTTGATACTACAGTATCGTCTACTACTTTCGCATTCTTTCAAAACTCATAAATTTAATTCAGATAGACTATTTCACGAACCTGAAAGAAGTTTTCCATCTCGTTGCATCAACTTCTGGTTCAATATCCATCTGATTCTTCTTCAAGGAGTTGAAATCAACATGTCTTCCATAAATCATAGCTTGCTCCATTATGATCTTTAGACAGTAGAAACTTCTCAAAGTAATGAGGTTAGTATCTGAAGATGAGAATGTAAACCGAAAGGGCTTGATATCAAGAATAGAGTAGTGAAACGTTTTTGTTTGAGAGCTCTGCAAAAGTCGATTTCAAAGGATTTCATGAGTATTTTAGAGTCGGTGATGTTCTGAACCTTTTGAGAGGATTTCCCTTTACTACCTTCTCAAAAAAATTACCGTCTGTAACTTGCAGTTACTGTGCTCTTGAAAACTTACGACTTTTTATCTTCCTTCTGTAAAAATCATCTGAGTCATGACGTGTCAGACGATTGATCACTTAACACTACCATATTGAAGTTTCGTCTGATTTCTTTGAATCTTTCTTCATTCAAAGGCTTAGTAAAGATATCTGCCCATTGATGATTTGTCTCAACAAACTGTAGACTAACGATTCTCCTCTGTATATAGTCTCACAAGAAATGATGCCTAACTTCGATATGCTTTACCCTTGAGTGTTGTATTGGATTCTTCGATAGGTTGATAGCACTTGTGTTGTCACAAAAGATTGGAATTTGTTCTTCTTGTATTGGATAATCTTTTAACTGATATTTATTCCATAACTTCTGTGAGCAACAGCTTGCAGCTAACATATATTCAACTTTTGCAGTAGATAGAGCAATTGAGCTTTGCCTTTTACTAGACCATGAAACTAAATTATGGCCAAGAAAGTGACAGCCTCCACTTGTACTCTTCCTATAAATCCTGTCTCTAGCTTAATCAGCAACACAGTAGCCAATTAACCTGAAATCTTTTCCTTTCTCATACATTAAGCAAAGATCAGTAGAACCTAATAGGTATCTCAAAATTCTTTTAACAGTAATATAGTGAGATTCTCTAGGATCTGCTTGAAATCTAGCACACAAACAAACACTAAACAGAATATTAGGTCTGCTTGCTATAAGGTAAAGTAAAGAGCCAATAATTCCTCTAAAAAGGGTTTGATCAACCTTCTTACCTGCTTTATCCTTAGATAAAAGGTTTGAAGGATGCATAGGAGTTAACATAGGTTTCACTTTATCCATTCCATATTTAACCAACAGTTCTTTGATACACTTCTATTGATGAATAAAAATCTTTTCTTCGGTTTGCATAACTTGTAAACTAAGAAAGAATTTTAATTCACCTATTATGCTCATTTCAAATTTTCTTTTCATTGATTTTTCAAAACTAGAACATAGCTTTTAAGACTTTACACTAAAAATAATATCATCAACATATATTTGTACTATGATGAAATCGTTCTCAATACATTTTCTAAACAAAGTCTTATCTAAATTTCCTCTACTAAAGCAATTTTCAATCAAAAAGGAACTTAGACGATCATACTAAGCTCGAGGAGCTTGTTTCAAACCATATAATGCTTTATGAAGTCTATAGACATAATCTGGTTTCTTAGAATCTTCGAAACCAGGAGGTTGTTTTACATACACCTCTTCATCTATAAAACTATTCAAAAATGCACTTTTCACATCCATTTGAAACAGCTTTATATCATAACAAACAACATATGCAAGCAAAATCCTAATAGCTTTTAATCTAGCTACAGGAGCATATGTTTCATTATAGTCTATTCCTTTTTGTTGATTATAGCCATGAGCTACTAACCTGGCTTTGTTATGACTTACTCTACCTGACTCATCTAGTTTATTCTTAAAAACCCATTTGGTTCCTATAATAGACTTTTTGGAGGGTCTGGGAACTAAA
>JANQBM010000007.1:8030813-8043414 GCA_025594535.1 Erythroxylum domingense
AAGTTATACGAAAATTGTTATGTAGTTAAATCGCAAATAACTTCTATATACTTGTTTAAAAACAAAATAGAATAAAGCAAAAGGATAGAAGATAGACACTGTAATTTTTATACTGGTTCACCCAAAACTGTGGGCTACATCCAGTCCTCAGAATTCATCTGAGTTTTCACTATACTTCGACAAATTTACACGTATTCTTTCTTCCCTTCCAGAGCCTCTTCAGGTCTCTTACACAAAGTATTCTTTCTGTTATCTTAGCCTCTCCAGGCTCTTAGCATTTTCTTTCTCTCACTAGAAAAATATTGTGAGCTTTTGTTACAATAAGTTTAGCTCTCTTAGTATTGCACTACAGAGTTTTTTTCTTTTCTAAGTGAACACTTGAAAGCTCAAAGATCAATAATTGTTCAAAGGTTGTTCAATCTTTGACTACGACTAGTATTTATAGCCTAAGTCTCCAACTGCTTCTTGATTCTTAATAATCGTTATTTAGTTGAGTTCTGTAACTGACTCCAACTAACTAACTGTCCGACGTACTAGCGTATCTTCTTCTTTGTATTGTCTGTGTTTTTCCTCTTCTTCTGTGTTTTCACTTCTTCTGTATCTTCTGCTTCTTCTGTGTTTTCACTTCTTCTGTACTTTGCGCTTCTTCTATGTTTTCCTTTCTTCTGTATTCTTCACTTCTTCTGTATCTTCTGCTTCTTCTGTGTTTTCACTTCTTCTGTACTTTGCGCTTCTTCTATGGTTTTCCTTTCTTCTGTGTTCTTCACTTCTTCTGTGTTTTGCGCTTCTTCTATGTTTTCCTTTCTTCTGTGCTTTCTGTTTCTTCTCTGTTTTGTGCTTCTTCTATGTTTTCCTTTCTTCTGTGTTTTCTGCTTCTTCTGTGTTTTCACTTCTTCTGTATCTTCTGCTTCTTCTGTGTTTTACGCTTCTTCTATGTTTTCCTTTCTTCTGTGCTTTCTGCTTCTATGTTTTCGTTTCTTCTGTGTTTTGTGCTTCTTCTAAGTTTTCCTTTCTTCTATGTTTTCTGCTTCTTCTGTGATTTCACTTCTTTTTTATCTTCTGCTTCTTCTATGTTTTCCTTTCTTCTGTGCTTTCCGCTTCTTCTGTGTTTTGCGCTTCTTCTATGTTTTCCTTTCTTCTGTGTTTTCTGCTTTTCTGTGTTTTCACTTATTTTGTGTTTTATACTTCTGCACACTTAACACTCTTATCAAAATCGTTCATTTATTTCTAAAATTATTATTATTTGATCGTCATCAAAATTAATAATCGTGAAGTCCTCTTGACTTAACAGTCATTGCCTATAACCCAATAAAATAGAAGTGTCATGTCTCTTATATATAGATCAAATTATTCACCTCTCATTATTCTTTCCTTAGAAGAGGAATAAGTTTTTTTCTATATTTATCTATGTGTCCAATCATAATTGTCAAAGAAGTTCCTTATAGGAAAAACTCAAGTTATACACTTATTTATTGATTGCCTATGAATTATTATAGGTGACTTTAATAACACTCTCCTACACTCTTAAACAAAGGGGAATATATGTTTAAGGAACCTTAATAATGATTTTAAGAATTGTGTTAATAATATAGAAGCTACTAATATAGAATATGAAGGGGACCTTTTTAATTGGAGTAAGAACTAAATCAGGAAATGACTAATAAAGAAGAGTCTGGAAAAGGATTTAGCTAATGATGATTAGTAGTTTAGATTTCTTGAGAGCAAAGTGATCTTTAACAACCCTCTCTTCCTAAACCACTCTTTAATTATTATTAAGAACCTAACCTCAAATTAACAAATGAAAGCTCAATTTCAAGTTAACAAATATTTGGTAGAAATTAAGGGATATCAAGAAACAATAGCCAAAGATATGTCTTCAATATTACAAGGATGTAAATAATTCATTCGTATGAGGAAGCCTTAAATGGCCAAAAAGGAACTTAAACAGAAATAGTTTAGCAATACTTTCAGCTCATTATTATGGAGGCTATAACAAAACTCAAAAAAATTAAAGCGGAGCTTCACCTAACTCAAGGTGACATTACAAAGCAAATGGAGAAGAGAGCTACATTGATTGACTATCTCTTGATGTATATATATAATTGAGTGTCAAGAAAAAGATAAAAAATCCAATGGTTCATAGAAGGGGGGAAAAACCAAATTCTTCTGTAAGACAATACTTTCTATGAGAAACACTAATAAGACATCAATATTATGCAACAGACTGAAGGAATATCTCAAATTCAAAATATGATCATATAAGAGGCTTATGGATACTTTAAAAATACACTTGAATTACAAACTAAAAGTTGTTCATTCGTGCAAGAAATAATTTTTTAAAAGGGAAATGTTTAGGGTGATCAAAAAAACATTTATTATCTCTATTCCCAAAGTTCACTTAATGATTTTAGGCCAATCTTTTATTGCAACATATTATATAATAGCAGGCCAATCTCTTATTGCAACATATTATATAATATCTTAAACAAGCTTCTTGCCTTAAGACTTAAAGTGGTACTAAAGTGACACATCAATATATGCTATGGTCTTAACTAAGGTAGAAAGAAAGGTGATAATGTGGTATTAGTGAAAGAATTGTTCAAGAATTACAATAGGAAATACTCATTCAAAAGTTATATAATTAAAATTGATTTTCATAAGGATTTTGATTCAATAATATAACACTTCATTTTGCATATTATGGAGGATTTTTTTTCAAAAGAATTTACAAAATGGATTAATCAAAATTTTTAATACTTTATAATGTATCTTGATTAATGGAGAACTAGTTAACATATTTAAAAGGGACAAAAGGTTGAGACAAAGGGATCTGATCTCTTATTACTTTTTTACATTATGTATTGAGACACTAACCATATTGATTAATCATAATATTAGGCATGAAGCTAATTTTAATTTTCATAAAAAATGCAAGAAGATTATAATATATATCATATCTTTTACTCGTAATTTACTTCTATTCTCTAGGGTTGATGAAAAATATGTATGTTCCTTAATGGTAGCTATTTACACTTTTAAGAAACTCTTAATTCTTGCAATCAATAGAGATAAAAGCCACCTATTTGTGGTTGCTAGTGTAAACCATCTTTTAGGGTGGCTTGCAACTGAAACAAGTCTCAAACTAAACAATCCCCCAATTCACATACTATGGTATCTCTGTTACTTATAAAGGACAATCTTCTAGGGACTAGCTCCCTTGATGGAGAGAATTCAAAAGAGAATAGGAAATTATTATAACAGATGCATTTTATTTTCTAAAAGAGTATAACTTATGAGTCACATATTCTCCTAAAGAGTATGACTTGCTCAAATAGAATTATGCCAAAAGGAACTATAAAGTAGATAATTTTATAATAAAAGAAAACAAACATTACTCATTTTTCCACCTAAAATAATGACTGACAATAACGATTTAGGAAAAATAATAAATATTTAACCTCCTTATGGAAACTAATTAAACATAAACTCCATTGATGCAAAACAATGTGAGAAACGGAGGGCGATTAAAAGGAGGTTCAAGTAAGAAAGGTAATGAAAGAAAAAACATATCATATGCTTAAGATTTAAAAGATAGTAGAGATCAATGGTTTCTATTGATAGTGAGATGAATAAGATGAGAAGCAGAAAATAATTCTCCTCTTTCCTTTGAGGTTGCGGTCAAAATGCCTATAGTCTGACCTAAATTCTAGGGTTTTCTTAGGTTCTACTTCCATTTTTATTATGGTTTTTAATTTATGCTTTTATTAAAAAAATTAAAACATTTTTAGTTGAGATTTGTAATAAAAATCCAAAAACGAAATTCTATTTTATTAATATTTATAATAAAAATTCTAAAACAAAAATATGTTTAGATTTATTATCCTATTTTATTTTAATTACATTTTTATATGATAATATTGAACTATAATTTAATTTTTAACAATATCAAATTGTATTCTTAAATTAATTAACTTTCATTATCATTAGAAATAAAAATACAAATATTTAATATAATTAAAGAAATTTACACATCAATTTTATATACTAAGACTTTATAATATATAAAAATAAATTAAGTCATTCCAATTAAATAAGAAAAGATGTTCATCATACTATAATGCTTTAAAACATAAAAGTAGTATAAATTACAAAAAAGAAACATAAATCAATTAGAAATTTCTTCAATGTAATCAATCCACATTTGTCTGGCAATTTCATCATACTTTTAAGACATACTCCGAAGTTACGTTAAAGTGATATTATACTCCACTTGAGAACTTGCATCTTCATTTATTCTTTCCAAAATTTACTATTCATTTTAAACACAACTATGAAATAATTTATTTCTTTGTTATGCATCCTAATATAATTATATATAACACAATAAGCAATAACCATATATTTTTGTTTCTTCATATCATAACTCAACATTTTCGAAAGTATCGGTAATCTTACTTTGAGAATGCTAAAACATCTTTCAATAACATTTCAAAATGAAGAATATCTATACTTAAATAATTTATGCAGACCTTGAGATCTTATTCTTCCTCTATAATCTCGTAAATTATAACTCTCACCTTAATATGGTGAACAAAATTTAGGTATAGTAGTATAGCCTCAACCAACCAAATAGAACTTACTTAACATATATAAAGAAAATAATATTAAATAAAAGCTATTAATCATAATTACTATATTTATGAGAAATCAATTAGTTGGATTTATACCTTCCCATCCAGTCGTTACATATATGAAATGCATATCAAATGAGAAACAACAAATAATATTTTAGGTTAGATTATTTCTTTTACCCCTATATGGTAGCTATTTATCAGTTGAAACATGTGCATCAATTTTTGTACCATCTATTGCTCCTTTGCAATCTTAAAACATAAATTGTATGATTAAAATAATTAATTAAATATGAGAACATAATGAAATTAGTAACTAAATATATGAATGTAGCTAAAAATAGTAAGTATTTTAAAATATATTGAATTGCAGGAGGTGTATTGTAAAGGATTGTAAAGTAATGACTCTTTTTGAAAGAAGATTAATTAATTCTAAGACTTTATGAAAATGCTTCAAAATTTTCTATGTAGAATGTTGAAAGCACTTTGTATTGATTCTAGTTGTCTCACTATACCTTATAGTCATCAAGAAAATTGCAACTTATTCCTCCACAATCAAATTACATGCTGTCTTTAAGCCTCCTAAACTCTTCAACTTATCACATAAGCTCAAGAAGATTGTATTCTCATTCTTAAGTTCTTATAAATCTATGTAGAATTATTATTCAAATGTTTCAATATATAATTATGACCAAATATAGCAAAAGTTCTATATGGTTGCTTATGTAAATGAAAATATTCATTATCTTCTCTAGGTAAAGAAATAATAACTACTATCATTAGTTCATCATCTGAATTTGATTCGAAATATGATGAAGAGGCCATGTATATACAATACCAACATTACATAGTTAACATAAAATTAAAATATAAATGTTAAAATTTTAAGAATTTCATATGAAATATTCAGTTAAAATAAAATGTAGTCATAAATATTTAAACTATAGAATAGTTCTTAATATAAAAGTGCCTAAACCAATAAAACTTTAATATGAAATAATATGAAAATATAACTAAAGAGATATATCCAATCCACTTCCTCGTAACTGGCATCTTTATAAAAATCTGCAGATAAAGTGGAGAATCATGTAAAGACTTCACTGCTTTTCCATATTGCATATGCTCAACGTTTAAATCATGTTAGGAATTCAAACATTCCATCATTGAATTAGTCTTTTAATTTATTGACGAAGTTTCAAATGTATTATTTGTAGTGGATGATGATGTCGCTAATTTTTTCTTAAGTAAATCAATCTTTCTTATCAACTATTTATCAATTGCAAATACTTTACAATTCTAAAGTATTTATTTTTTTACCTTCTCTTTCTTAGGAGATTTATTTTTCTTATACCAAGAATTTGCAACTTGATCTTTTTGAACTTCATCAATTTCAATTATATGTTTCTCTTTCGTATTATTTGGTGGGGATTTAGTTAATACATATGTATGCAAACTAATCACAGTAGTATCTCCAAAAATATGATATAAGTATGAAAATTATTTATAACAATTTTTCTTGAATTTATAAGTGATTTAATGCACCCACAATGATGAAAAGTGTTGTACATTACAAAAATTATAATATGTATATCAATAAGCAAAGATATATTTTACCTT
The DNA here is from genome assembly GCA_025594535.1 of Erythroxylum domingense. NCBI lineage: Eukaryota > Viridiplantae > Streptophyta > Magnoliopsida > Malpighiales > Erythroxylaceae > Erythroxylum > Erythroxylum domingense. The sequence goes on from JANQBM010000007.1 coordinate 8,037,062, forward strand.
AAATAGATTTTTTCCCAATATTCATATGTAGCATTAACTTCATCAATAAAAGAGTTGTAACTAATTTCCATTTCTTTGGGTAAGCTTATAAACTTCATCAATTTAGCCCTCAATGCATTATAGTTCTTCAATTGACCATCAATATACTCTTTATTGAATATTGTTTTAAGACCGGCCTTAATATTCTTCTGACTAGATTTGAAAAAGGTAGTATTTCTCCAATTTTCCTTGTTCAACCATTAATGGGAATAAATACATCTCTGTAGCATCATTATATAATCCATATTTTTCAATATTTTCATGCAATCGTTGGAACCTGTTGGAATAAAAAAGAATAGCAAATGAATTTTTCTATAACTCAGTAAAGAACATAAGAGAAAAATATAGGTTGGAAAGTATTTCATCTTTATTCAATCAAAATACTTATTTAAACACATCAAGTAATAATTAAAAAGCAACAATTTAGCTTCCCATTAAGCAACTAATAAATTATTTTACTATTTTTACTGCAACTAACAATGTACAACAGATATTAACAACATGCAACAAAAAATAGAAACAACAAAAAATAAAAATAATAGAAGCTGCAAATCGAAAAAATTAGGACATGGAATTAAAATGTGAAGCCTTGACTAAATCCCTATATAGTCAGCAGCTACTGGAGCACAACTGCATACTTCAGTACCTATAAACTTCAAGTTTCTTTCTCCAATTCTCAAAATTGCTAACATAAAGTGATTTGGTAAAAATATCTACAATTTGATCATCAGTGTTGTAATACAACAAACACACTTCATCATTTTTCGAAACCTCCCTTAAAAAATATAACTTAATGTTGGAATGCTTTGCCTTTTGATTGACATTTTTTGTGAGTAGTCAATATTTAATACCGTAAGTGCACGGTGTAGTTGTAGCTAGGACCGATAAACGCGGATCGATTCTACTAAGATGGTAAGTATAAATATCTACTGTTATTTTATTATTGAGCCTATGAATTAATTGTGGTTAAATTAATGAAACTAAAATTAAACAATTAAAGTATACAAAGCAACACAATTTAAGTAAGAATTAGCTACGTCACTAAGTTATTTATCAATATCAAATTATGAGTATCTAGGTTTAATCCTTAACCGATTGATTGTTTGTCATGCAATTGTGTTGTTGATTTTTTGGACAGTGGAGACTCCTAAGTTATGGTAATAACTGACCTTGAGTTTACTAAAAACTAATTCTAAGATCTCAAACCGAATTACTCAGGTTAAAACTTATAGAATTGCTTTACCATATTATGAATTCCTTTATTAGGTTTGACCCTAATCATGAAGACTTATGTCATCCAATCTCTAGGATTGCAATCAACTCTTTCCAATTATCGTGGATGTATTCAACCTAAGATTTCTTAATCACTAAGTATGAAATCAGATTAAACTATAATAGATCAGATTAATAGACAACCATAAAATAGATAATTGGTTTGTAACAATCAATCAACTAAATTGCATTAACAAAACAATCAAAAAATGTCAAAGTATTCAACTAGGGTTCATCTGACCTAGATACTAATAGAAGAATTAGCCATACATCGGTGAACACAAAATCATGTCAAACATCTGAATCAAATTTTAAATCTCCTTGATTGTTCTCTATCGTATATTCTAACAATGTAGATGACTGATCTTGTGTTCTGATGGATCTCTCGATAAAAACTCCACATCTCCCGCTCCTTAAGCTCCAAATCACTTCTGGAATCACCTTTGAACATCTTAGAATAGTGACAACTGCTTCCTCCTCTCATTTGCATTTGAAAATGTCATTTTTATATGAAAACCTAACTTAGTCGTGTGCACGACTGTGCACAAGAACATGCATAATTGTAAATCATCGAGTATCACAAAAGTGTACGGGTGTTCAATAGTGAACAACCATGCACTCCTTCTATATTGCTGATTTTTTATTTTGCACTGTGTTTTCTTCCAAATTCCTCTCCTTTAAGTCTGTGAAGGCAATTATCACCTGTAAACATACTCGGAGCATATTAAGTACCAAATATATAATAAAATTATAAAATATCAAACAAAATAAATAAAATATGGGTGGTACAATATAGTCAAATATCCATATATTAAACATCCCCAATCTTAAGTTTTTTCTTGTCCTCAAACTCCCTTATCAAATTCAACACCTGTATCCCTTTAATTCTCTCATTGCCTTTATACTCTTCCTTGAGAAAATCACATATTACTTTAGCTAATTCCAGGGTCATAATTCTAGTGAAGATTGATGGTGAGACAACAACAAGTAAACATGCATTAGCTTTCAAGTTCCTTTTCTTCTCTTCCTTGTGACTCTTGATTTGTGCAACAGTTGGATTGTTAGGTAATGGTGGAACCTCATAGTTCTCCTCAACAGCTTTCCAAAAATCATTTGCATTAAAAAAAGCTTCCATTCTTGCTACCCATACCTGATAAAAAAAGCTTCCATTAAAAAAATCATTGAACGTTGAAGGTCCAATGGCAATAAATGGAGTTTTTGAATCCATAGATTTCAGCTAAGTGTTTAGGTTTTTTTAGTGTGGGATTCACTTAGATCACTCACAAGTCCCTTAAGAATAATGCTCTGATACCAATTTGTTTGAATTAAAAAGAATAGAAAATTGAATTTTACTGTAACTCGGCAAAGAATATATTAGAAAAATATATGGTAGAAAGTCTTTCATCTTTATTCAATCAAAATGTTGGTTTAAATACATCAAGCAATAACTGAAAAACAACAATTTAACTTCCCTCTAAGCAACTAATAACTGACTTTCCTATTTTCTTGCAACTAATAATGTGTAACAGATATTAACAACATGCAACAGAAAAAATAAAACAAATAGAAATTGAAAACTAGAAAAATTAGGACATGGAATTAACATATGAAGCCTTGACTAAGTCCCTGTACAGTTAGCAGCTATTGGAGCACAGCTGCAATGAAACCATTCATATTTCTCAAACCTTCTATCACTAAAAGAAAATACATGTACAAAATAGTAGAAAATAGCAATAAATAAATTAATGATATGGTGCATTTACTCTTATGTAAAAAGCATATGAGTTGCTTTTGCCATAGAACTAATATCGTATGCAGTAAAGTAACCGAACTAAGAGCTTATATAAGCTATAACAGAAAGAAGAGTAAGAAAAATAGTGTCTTGTATAAGTTCATTATATTTTCACAACGTCTAGGTTGTTATTCGTCCATTACTAAAGATTATTATATTATTTAAGAATAAATATTTAATGAATGATATTTAAGAATAAATGGAATTCATCATTTTAGAGGGAATGGAAGAGTAAAACTAAGTTTAACCAAATTTATCATTTTAAAGGGAATGGAAGGGTAAAATAGGCTTCCTTTGTGTTTCACAAACTCCTCAACAAGGTTTTGCACTATATCGATGTCATAAATTGTCGTTTCCTCAGCTGGGGCTCAGATTAATAGATCAGCTACTATAGCCTCCTTAAGCTACTGGCTAATTTGCCTCATCAGTTCTTTCCTTTCTCTCTATCCGCATTCTAACAAAATTGAGGCTTTTAACAACTTAAGCAAGAGACTGCAACACTACCTTCCTCACTAGGTAGCACCAACAATATGGTTTCTGCCAGTGATTTATTCTTCAGGTTGTCACCACTTTGTACCATACCATTGCTAAAGCCTAGCAATCTTCTCAGGGCATACGCATGCAATGCTTCTTCAATTCCATCACCAAAGACTTTCTTTTGTTTTAATTTTTGTAATCACCCTCTTATATAAATCTACCTGCAACTCACAGAGTTCTTCCACCCACCACTCTTTAGGAACCATAAGAGACTTTCTCATGCCATTCCAAAGAGGATCCTTTCTATTAGAGTGAAACTGAAATGAGCTTTTATTTATTAACAAGGTTCGTTTTTTCTTCCTATTCATTTGAAATTAGTTATTCTATTAAGAAAAGAAAACAAAAAAAAATTAATGTTGATTGATTTCGATGCAATGTTATGAATATCATACTGGTACCAACACTAAATTTGGTTCTGGTACGATATTGTACTAGTACTATTTTGGTAACTTTTTAAATTTATAAAATAGCCCTTTAATTATTTTAAAATTATAAAATAATCCTTCAATATATTGTACTGTATAATTCATAATTTTACATCAACTATGTCTCTAAAATCATAACAATATTTAATTTAAAAAAAAGAATCTATTTATTCTACTAATAATACTTTTCATGTATTTGATATATAAATAATAACTACAATTAATATGAAAAAGATCATTTAATAATCAGACAAATATAAAATTAAGGACAATACTAGTACTTATCATGTTACACTTACTTAACATGTTACACTTTCACCATATAATAAATAATATTACATCAAAATATCAAATAAAATGAATAATAAATATCCATGACCAGGTCGGTCCTAAAGTTCTATAGGTCCTAAGCAAAGTAAAAAAATGGTCTTTATGAGAGTCAAAAGTGGGCCCTATTTATCTCATTTTATTTTTTACAAGGGTCAAGAATAAGCCCTATTACTTAAGAGTGCGATCAATGTTTTGACCCGCGATATTAGAATCAGTTTTAGAAATGGAATCACTAGAGGAATTAGAAAGCAAATCTAAAACTATTTGAATTCTTGGTGATGCAAATCTACAACTATTTGAATTCTTGGTGATGAATCAAGTTTCCTATCAAATGATGATTCTCGAAACTTTGTGCAGATTGCCTTCTCAATCTGCATCACGTTCTTTCAAGTTTTGGACTAAATTTTAATTCACCAGAGTGAGAAGATCGTGTCAAATATCGTAACTAACCAAATAAGAAAAGAAGTTAATTGAAAATAAAATAAAAATAACAAAACAAATAAATTCAGAAAAGCAAAGGATGTTAATCCCCAGCAACAGTGTCAAAATTGGTAGTAGCGCATCGTAACACTACACAAAATAAACTAAACCTGCAACTATAGTAGTGGTGAGTCTAGGTTGATCCCTTAGAGATTAAATTCGATTACTTTCTTAAATTATACCTATATGTAAAACAGGGGGTTGGTTCAATGTAAATTAGAAAACAAAATAAAATTGAATCTATACAAACAACTTAAATTAAACAACAATAAGGAGATAAAATTGATTAATGATTTGAAATTCGATTCTTTGGTTTAATCTCGGCCTAAACACAATTTCACATATGTCATTGAATTATCGTCTTCACACCTCTTTTTAAACTATTAATCGTGAATTAACAACAAGTTCTGTTAATCCCGATTTTTCTTTAGATTGTAGTTAATTAAGAAGAACTCGCTAATTAACCTTAACTATTGGAAAACCTAGAACAAACTCTCTAAGTTTATCTAGACAACTGCATTACAATTGAGAAAACGGACCAATCTAAGTAATAATCACACAGGCTCGGATTATTTAACTTATACTACACTATTCCTAACGATTTAATATTGTTAGTTGCCACATCCAACCTTTAACATGACTATTACTGTAGAATAATATATAAAGGACTAACCTTATGCGGAAGCGTTAGATCAATTTGTTGTTTACTAGTCCACGTCTCATAGTTGGCTACTAGAGTCACCAATAATTCATGCCCCAAACTCTAAGCCTTGATGATTTGCTTAACGTGAGGAAGTAATGTTCAGAAAACTTGATTTCTGTATTTTGTGGTGTTGCATTGAATGAAAACTTACCTTGTTCCCTTCGTTAACCTTCCCTTATAAAGGGAACAAATAACTATTGTGGTCGTTTCCCTTATAAAGGGAACAAATAATTATTGTGGTCGTTATCTGTTTGTGAAACTGCCAACAACTCCCACTCGACCATATAAGCCATGGGTTACATCTTCCCTCTAAAATTTCACGTGTCATACTGAGAACGGAGCGTGCGACCATTAAAGAACCAATAGTGTTATATTAAGTCACCATCTAACTAACATAACACTTTTACATATTTATGATACCCCAAATCATCCAAAACATCACCGAACGCATACACTGTCCCTTTGTGCTCATAGATATATCATATGATTATACACCAAGTATAATCGCTCGAGCTGATATGGTGATGAAGGAAAAAAATTCTTCCTTAGACACTCATAATAATCCATTTTAGCTTAACTACTTTCCTAATGTGCTCCGCTAGACTGTATACATCTTAGCCCTTGGAAAAATACACTAAAGTAGCAACATCAAGCCTTAACTTCATATCATAGTTCTAAGTCGAAGGGTTTCATTCGAGTAGACATTAAAGTCTATGGGATCACACAGTGACAGAGAAAGGGATTTAACTGTCACTCCACAAGAAGGTCATTATAT
>JANQBM010000007.1:8043514-8076014 GCA_025594535.1 Erythroxylum domingense
CAAAATTTACATACAAAATTATATAAAACTCATTTATATAATATTATATTAAATATAATACGAAATTACCCATAAAATACATTTATAGAATATTTCATGAAATAATAAACAAGCAAAAAACTAAATTACTTGTTACTTATCATATAAAACTAATTCATCACATACGGAAATTAATAGACAATAATGATCAATTATGAATTTTCAATTTTTTCGTGTACATATTTGAAAAAACTTCATTTAGACAATGATAATAAATGGGTTTATCGTAGACGTTGATAACATTTGTCCAAAAATGCATTGAACACCACGTTTTTCCAATTGCCTTTAAGAAGTTTACTGTGCACATCTTGTCTATGCTAATTAATGAATTTACCACTTCTTTTAAGGAGTCTCTCTTTTATAACCAAATGCTTTTTAAAAAAAAAACATACTATGCGTAGGAGAAAGTCTTGAGTGAATTTTCCATTAAAACCAACATCTGATTTCTCACTTAAACAGAGACACCGTCTCGTTTAAAAAAAAATTGTATAGTGTCTTTCATTTATTTTTTACCACTGCATCGAACCTCTCATTCTCTCTTGCTCTTTTAAATAAAGAAGAATCAGATCTGGTCATTTTTCTGCACACTTTCCATTTGTAATCTCCAAGAATGAAGAAGAAGAATCAGCTATTGTCCACTCCCCTTCTTGACTACTGAAGATGAATAAATGAAGAAAGACCAGGTGTGTCCACTCTTTTTGCTCAAGCCTTCACCAAGATAATTTTTATACCATGAAAATGCCTAGTGTTGTCTTAATTTCATCTCATCCAGCCATCATCTTAGTATAGCCGTCACACACTCTTTGTTTCAGCCCTCAGCCCTCCCCTGCTTCAACCCACCTAGTGTCATATCCCTTACATCATCCAAATGCAAGGTTTTTCTTTGGAAAGGGCAGGTGTCCTTTTTCAACTGCCTTCACATGCTTCACCCATGACACACTCCATATCCTTTCATCAATAGCTAGGTTTTTTATGAGATAAATGGACAGGTGTTTTTCTTTGGTAACATTATGCATGTGTCTTCTTTTTTTCTCCATGTTACAGCCACGTTTTGATTCTTCTTTTAGCCGCCAACACACACACTTCACTTGTATTAAAAACCAGGTTAAAATCATGTGAAAAGTGGACAACTAGCTTAATTATTTTGGTAGTGTAATTTATGTTGCAGCTATGGTCTTTTTAAAACAAAATGTTACACGTACCTCTATTTTTATGCTTTATCTTGTCCCTTTTTATTTTAATCTTTTTCTTTTTCTTGGTCTATGAAGATAATAGAGGATGAACATTGACAAGATGGCTTAATAAGTATGCTTTCAAGTCACTTTAATTCCTTCACTTTTAAAATGTACTTAAAATCAAATATGAGCTAAATTGAATATCCTAAGCATTTTAAGGCACTAATCATTAAGTGTAATAAATTAAATGCATCAACAATTAAACACATATTAGGTTGCAGAAATAAGGATGTTTCATTAAATGTACAACCTTAGTAAAAAAGATAAGGTCAAGAATGTAATAGCCAAAAACAAATTAAAAGGGGCTAATGCTAGTGAAAAATTAAGAGAAACAAAGGCTTAAGTGATTCGGACATTAAGAAAAAATACTTTAATGCTCTAGTGAAAAGATATGAAAAGATTATACTTAAAAACTGTAAGAGAAAAAAAGAAGATTTAAAAAAACTTAGGAAGAAGTGATCATGAATGATATGACTATATTGGTCTACCAAAGACATCACCCTTAATATAAAACTTTAACACATTAGGATATTAGATAAATTCGAGAAACTTTTGATTAGAGAACAATATTAGAAAATTCTACCAGTCCCTCAACCCCAACTTGGGTGGCAAATGTCGGGCTTGAACGAAACTCGATACTCCCTATCCAAGCTCTAGCTCGAACCCAATCTAAATTAGGCAACTCAAAACCTTATTAGACTTAATCAAGTTCAGCCCAAAAAAAAGAAGTTTAGCCAATCCCAGCCAAAGAAATTTTAAAAAGAAAAAAACAGCCCTTTATCTAAGCAGGTCAACTTGGACCAAGCCCGTTGATTTTAAGATGAGCCACGCAAGCTTTGTCATTAGCTAACCCCAACTCCAAGATGGGCAGATTCTATCAAAACATAACCGGGAAGTCAATTGGCATTTTAACATATTAATCGACTAACTAGTGAGATTTTTAAGACCGAGAAAAGGGAAAGGAACTCGGGGGATGAATTACACTCAATAGCTGCAAAAGCAAGCAGTGAACTTTTCTCTAATTCTTGAAATTATTGACTCCCATTTGTTCTCCTATGATACAACTGACTTGAAAAAAAAATTTTGCATGATTCTATTCAATTTCTTCATAACCTGAGAGCAATATCTTCATTCTCTTCTATGTCAGGTCGCAGAGAAACACGAGAGATTATACATAATCCTTCAACATTCGTATCGTAGGACAATGATGGGAAGCCAATATCCAAGGATCACAAAGGAAAGTCAACAAATAGTTGCAAGGAATACAGGAAAGATCATGCATCGGTTCTTTCCTCAGCTGTTGGCCTCTGTAGATGCTGAAGCTGTTTTTGCAGAAACTGCGTAAGGGGCAGAACAGATAATGAAGCACGTGAAAATCATGACAAAATTAATCAGCACTGATGTCAATTGTTGTAGTTTACAAAGATATTTTCGAGGGAACAGAATGCAAAGAAAGATAAAAGCCTCATCTTCACAGTTCGAACAAGCAGTAATCTGTCTCCATTTTATGCAAATGACAGTATAAGAATTACACCTGAATAAATATCTGAGGTGTACTCATTCACCACTACAACTTAAGGATGCATGCCAATACGTTGCCGCAATCAAGCGCTTATAGATTTGGACTGCCTTTTTCAGACATCAACATTTCTAAATCATGGTGAACCACAATAAATGAACTATAGCATATTGGTTGGAAGTAGAGTAATATACGATAGAAATATGCAAAAGAAATATCAATTCCTCAAATAGTATAGCCCTTCACATTTGTAGATAAAAAAAAAGTCAAAACTACAAGCTGCAAACACAACTTTGTACAGACTCGAGCAATCTGATTATCCAAGCGAACACCATGGACCCTAATTATGGGTCTACCATCTATACTACTATTTTATGAATAGGGCATGTATCATGAGTGAGTATCCTAAGATGTTTTAATTTACATTTAACAGGTTTTCTTCTTAAAGTTAGTTTTGATGGTTTTGCAGTTCTGCGATGTTTTCTTTGTCATAAATACTCTCCAAGTAGTTCTGGTCTTTAGTAGGAGAATCAGCAATAGAAAGGAAAGAAGAATGATCAAATCATCTTGTTGAGCTGATTGAAGTTGGATGGAATTTAGATCAAATTCTGAAGCCTATTTCAAGGGCCAATATATGACTCGATAAGAAAATAAAATGACTTACCTAAGATTACAGTTTCTATCTTACAGACCACAGTAACTGGACTAAACTAAGATTAATTCTCCCAGACTCAAGTAACTATTTTATTCCTATATAATCATACAATCCACTAAGAAAGGTGGAGAGGATCCTAAAGAGGTAGAAAAATAAAAAGAATGCTTCTATTATTAGGATGGGGAAAACGCACATTTAAAGAGAGGAGAGAAACCATGAGCCTCTAAAGAAAGAAAGATGGCATCTTCAGCCAACAATTCTCCAGCAGCTATCTGAGCCTCTAAAGAAAGAAAGACGGCATCTTCAGCCACCAATTCTCCAGCAGCTATCTCCTCTATTTTTTTCGGGTGAGAAATTTCATAATAAGATCATGTTAATCATGTCTCAAATATCGGATTGAAAAGTTCTCCAATTTTACCCAAGAATTCATCGTAATAGTTGTATCACTTTTCTTTTCTGTATTCTTTAGCCTGGATTGATTATTGTAATCTTCCATGGGACAACTGTTGCATAGTTGATGATGACTGCATTATTAATAGTAAAATATTTTTTATTTCATTAAGTTAAACCCCTATTTTAGGATTTAGAGGTAATTGATTATTTTTCCTACTCAGATTCTTGAACATAAATCATATGTTAATCTAATGCTTTTCTGGTTAGCACATGTCCAATATTGATCACATGCTTAAACATGTTAAATGAAAGAAAGAAAATTGACATAAAACATTAGTTTAAAGAAACATTATAAATAAGATAAATGTTACCTACAAATACAAATATTCTTATATAATATCAGATACTCTTAACTGATTTTAAGAATAATTGTATTAAGATAAATAAACTTACTATATCTTAAAAGAGAATAGAGAAGGTCTTTAGATCCGTTCAAGTTCAGTTCGTTAAATCTAAATTATTGAAATTGATAAGTATAGGAAGTTTATGATGAAGTCTATGATAAGACCCAGTTCTTACTAGCAGTCCTTTTCTGGGAAAATAAATACAAGGATAGGGGTTGTAGAAATAGATGAGGCATATACTACTGGGAAAAGAAGTAACAAAGACGCTGGTAGTTTTTGAGAGACTACCCTCTCCTGGAGCCATACAAGGCAGTAGCTTATTCCTGATTCTCCTTACCCCCCCACAGCCTCAATTGCCTTTTTACATATATAGACTCAAGACTCGTAACAGACACCATAACAACCTCGCCATTCCTCTAACAAATAATAGGCTGGCCTATGGAAATTCTGATAATCAACTGTACTGACAACAAACTCCAACAAAGACATTGACTCAATAATTATTTGCTAAGAAAGCCACTTCTTGCTGATTCTTTTTGCCCTTCCTTGTATAAACAAACTTGATTTGGGGCTTATCAGTCTAATCTGCAGAAACCTATGCAAATTGGCTTTTGTCTTTAAAGCTCTCGTTCTGAACTCTGATCTTCTTCATACATGCAGTTTTACCTTGCTTCATTCGATAAATGAATCTAATTGATTGTGTCTTTGGTATATTATGTGGGAATCATAATCTTTTAATCTTAAAATGTTGTTAGTTGATCTGTATATTTGCAGCTACTAACCTACGACACAAAACTATGATCAACAGCCTTCCTCAAAACTGAAATAAGAAAAAAAAATCAATTCTAAAACAAACTCATGCGATCAGGTACCTCAATATGAATTTGAAGAAACTTCTTATGAGCTTCCAAATCAGAGATTGGCATACTTCTCAATCTCTCCACAGAAGTTCCATTGGCAACAGGTACCTGGAAGGGAACAAAGACGCAATGGGGAACTTGGAAGAAGGTTGAGTTTGAAGTTTCAGGATTGTTTGCAAGCTCAGAATGCAGTTGTGCAGCAGCATTTTCTCCACAAGGATCCAATTCCACAGTGTTGTGAGCTTTAGGAAGAAATGCATATCCAGGAGACCTGCGAAATGTTAAACATCATTTCTTCCCAAGCTAAAGTAAAACACTGGTGGGACCACCAAGCCAACAGAACAGGCATAGATTAACAGAGACAATATTATTTCCATAACTATCAAGGTAGGGAACAAGGCAGTGACAACTTTAAGCTACAGCAAAGCCTAAACTACATGGTATGTTATCATGCTTACAGCAGACAAATTCCATCAGCAAAATACCATAATATCAGCAGGGTTCATCTTTCTTCATTTTGTACAAATGATGAATTTGATGGATGAAATAAGTTATCATTGCTCCTTTATTTCCCAAATTAATACACGTTGAACAATCATTTTATAAACAAAAGCAAGTTTGAAAATATTTGTTATTGACAAAAAGCACACCAAAGTGAATATTGGATTTATATTCAAACATAAGAGTTATGAAACATGTACTGTATATTTCACAAATTACGCGATTGTTAATCAAACTATGCCATTTGTTATATTAAAGAATCAAAAATACAACCAACTATATCACAATGTCAAATAGTTGAGGCACAAGCAATCACACAATTATAAACTTACAAAACTATAAGTGCTACCTAAATACTTCTCACCTTGCAATATATAAATTATGTCAAGACTAGAGAAGCTGAAATCATCCATTTGGTCATTGTACCAATGCATATACAAATCAATCCTAAAATAACCGAGAATTTACAATCTACTTATTTCTTTTAAAACACCCTAGAAATCATGTATGCACAAAAACCAGCAAAATCATAACATTTGATGAATAAGAGCACCTCACAATATTGTGTTTGTTGAAAAAATACTGTAATTGTGTAGCACTTTAGGCCTGTTCAGTTTAGAGTTTACATCAGAGGAGTTGCATTTTTGTATACCAATAAAGGCAGCAGACATATAAATTATATGTCATGGCCTAAAAAAACAGAGAAAACAATGTGCTATTTCACAGCAAAGAAGAGCTTACCATATTAGAGTGCTTGCAGATGGATAGACACAAGATCTCTTATACACTGCAGCAGCAGCAGTAGCAGCTTGGAGTCTGGCCTGATGTCCATTGGAACCATCATTGACCACAGCACCAACTGAACCTTGAGCAGCTGCACTTGCAGCATCAGTAGCTGATCAAAATAAAATATTTCAACAATTAACAAGCTGGTAAGATCCAACAATAAAAATTGAGACCTTATAGATGTGTATGCATTTGTTTGCAAAATTTTCTTTTTGAGAACAACAAAAAAAGATCGATTAATATGAAGCTGTCAAGAAAATGGATCCAAATGTCAGTTTGACAAAGGAAAAAAAAATTGTTGGGTTGGCAAAATTACAGTTGAAATTTGTCAAATATAGAAATTAAAAAAAAACTGAACAATGAAAATTAATATTACTATATTTAAATATAGTATTTCATTATCCCCTTTAAACAAAGAGTTAATTACATTCATCAATGGCAGATTGTCCAACAAAATTTCCACAAACAACCGCACAAACCTAAAAGTAGCATTGATAAATCCAAACAGTAAATATAGGTGAGTATATGACTTGTAAACTGTTATTCATCTTTTATCTTGTTTCCTCCATTCAAACTTGTATCTTATCCCTTTGTGAATATGGAAGCAAGGAAGTTCAAAGCAAATTCTTCAGTTAAACATATGAGAATTTAACTCTTAGCAGAAAGGTAGAAAAGGCTGATGTAACAGGGAATTAACACTTGAAATAAAAGAAGAAAAATCATGGGAACTTGATTACATTCATAGCAAAAAGTCCACGGACAGATAACTTCCATAAACAATTTTCTAATGCTCTATTATAATACTGAATAAATCCTAAAAGAGCAAAGCACATCTAAATAACTGGTGCAAATGACACTATGCACATACGAAAGACATATACACACACATAAATAGAATCATCTAGTCAAATTCATACAATCATTATATGCATTTTGTAATTAATCGGAGTAAAATGGCCTAAAATATGCATCAAAGACGGTCAATGGAAACAAAATAGCACTTACCTTGTTGAGCATCTGGCCGTGATAGTTGTTGAGTGCCAGCTGTATTTGCACCATTTTCTGGTGGTACAACTAGGGCTCTACATGTAGGACATGTATGTTGCCGCTCCAACCATGAACGGAGACAATGAACGTGAAACAAATGTCCACAAGTTAATTTCTTGGCCGTCGTCATCTCTTCCCGGCAAATAATGCATGTTGCATCATTCCTGTAGGAAGAATAAGCATGTCAATCCTTTTGACAGCTGCTAAAAAGTTAACCGAGGAATTATCACCCAAACTAACATGGTAAGCTCTTCAGATGTTGCATCTGGGAAGCGATCATTCATATTTGAAGTAATCTTCTGGTAACGAATGTAATCAGCAACACGAATTTTGAAATTCCTGAAGGTTTCATAAAGCTCCCGTATTAGGTGCAGAGGAACACCATAATTCCTGTAGAAGTAAAAATGTGAGCAAATTCAGCAAAAAAAAAATTAAAAAGTTACAACTGTGGAAACAAAGAAAATTACTTACCAAGAAAAAACTTATAAATCATAAATCAATTTCATTAATTAAAATTGCATATAAACTATACTGAAGCCTAAAAGTTTAATTTGTGGTGCAACAAAAAAAGACTATGAACCTATATCAAGAAAATATTTTGATAGTCTGGTGACTTTTGTTCCATTATTTTCAAAAGAGATTTACATTTTGCTGAGCACCGCAAGCACAAAAGGGTAACACACCTAAATAGTAGGTTTAAGTCCATCCATTTTTAAATAAACCATTGCAAGGGATATTTTGAGGTTATAATATAAAAAAGATAATTCCTCCAAGAGACTTGAATACATTCAATACGAGACAATATCCATGTAAATCACACAGCTGGCACAAAAATCATGGAAAAGCCACGCTTCTTCCCATTCTTGCACTCGGAGGTAAAGATTCATTACTTACACAAAAATCACAAGGAAGAAGCATAGATACATAGACAAGTGAAGCAAGTCTCGAATAAGTTCCAAGTAGAAGGTGTATACAGCCTTGTTTTCCCATTGTCCTTCCATAAGCATATCACTAACATAGAAAACATATTTTACAAATGTTGATACTGTTGTGGTTGCCAATATCATATACCTGAAATTAATAGTGGGAATTCATTAGATGTATAATTTAAACAGAAAATAGAAACCATAGCATGCATAAGATATATAATAGAATGTGTATAGATGTTGACATATAAATGCTTGATCGTAACAACCTCACTACATGCAAATATAGCCAAGTAAAACCAAATTGGTTGTTAATTCACTTGGATAGCTTAATAAGCAAGTCAAAAGATAGGTCCAGGGGTTAAGTAGCAAATAGTTTAATAGACGAATGATTTCATCCCAATTGCAATTGTTGCTAATCATGTCTGCCCACACAAGGTATTTCCCAAATTTATATCTAGAAAGAGTAGAATGGATTACAGATCTTTGGAGAAATTCGAGCCTTTAGGTTTGGTGGCAATGAGGCACACTAAAAGGGCTTCTCTCAAACATTCTAAGCATACTTAAACGCTAAGGATGTTTATCTTTAAGGGAAAGAATCAACAAACTTAACTTGAGAAAAGTACCAAGTGAACGTGGTTCAGCAACAAATTAACATTTAGATGACAACACTGTTTACCTAATTAGAAGCGATAAATTAAAAATGAAATTGAGAAAAAAATAACGTACTCAAATGAGAAGAACAGAGAAACTGAAGCTTGTCGTGTTTCCAGCAGGTACTTTACAGAACCGTACAAAAATAAACTATCCAGAAGAAGAAGAAATCCCAAAAATGAAACTATACGAACATGAGACAGCATGGGAACTGCTGGCGTTGTTTCGATGTACTCAACTCTCTTTTGGGCCAGCCAATGCAATGCCTTGATTAACAATAAAGCTGTCACCATAGCAAGAAATGTCACAGAGAAGTCCTGCCTAAAGATGGTGATTGCAAAGAGAATTTCCATAACCTCTCTCCAGGATTGCTCATTCAACCTTTCAACTTCAGCTTCCCGCAGGGAACCAAGAAATACACTCTTTGTCAATTGCCATAGGACGCACATAATAACCAGACCCATGTTGAGAAGAAGCACCAAACTAATCTTGGATGTAGATAGATAGACCATGGCAGGGTAAAACTGGGCTCTACTGTTGAAAGCATGATAAATAACTGCCACGGTTGCAACCAAACTAAGGGCAACATAAGTCCTCAGCCGCATCATTTTCTCTCAATTTGTTTCTATATCAGATCACACAAAAAAAACCTGCCATAGATAAAAAGAGAGTATCAATATACTTTTCACATCAAAACTAGCAATAAATAAATTCATTTTCCATGTTGGGTGGAAAGTTGAGAGATAAAAACTTCAGTAGGACCAGATACAAAGACAAACTCAAAATATTATAAACAAGAACTAATTTCCTACAGTTGAGATAAAAACTTGAGTAGGACCAGATACAAAGACAAGCTCAAAATAGTATGAACTGAATTAATTTCCTACAGTTTCAAAAGTTCACTCAGAAACTTAAAAACGACAGCAGCAAAATCCAGGGAAAATTGCAAAATAAGAATAAAACAAACACCACAGAAATAAGACATGAAAAGATATGTGCTTAACCCCTGAATCTTGCGGAAGGTCACAAAAGTGAAATGTTTTCAGTTTCAAGGAAAAAAATAAAAGAGTGCCAAAAACCAACAACAAACGCAGTGCGAATTGGACCAATTCTTAAACTGTCTGCAATCAAGCAATGAATTCCAGAGCCCTAATTGAAATTCAATCGTCATAACAGTAAACCTAATTGAAGTAAACAATTAAAATCAAGAAAAGCACGAAGCAGCACCGCGTGAGAATTTCCTCCAAATTTCAGTCTATTTTCTTTGCATTTGCGAGACCAAACCCTCTTCCAATTCCTTCCTCAATTTCCTAGAATATACATACGCGTTTATTAGCACCACTGTTACCAATAAAAAGAAGCCACGTATATCATATTATGCGCCTTCATTGAAATTTAGCTGACCATTTGTTTTTCTATTTTAATTTTTAATTTATATTTTTTAAATAAAAACAAAATTTTGTTTAATTGTTAATTTTAATATAATTATATTTTTATTATTGGTGATAATTACATATTAGATAAATTTTATAAATAAATTATTATTAATTAATTAAATTTATTTTTTTCTTATGTAATATTTATTAATAAATTATCAATAAAATTGTTTTATGTTTTAAATAAATATTTTAAATTTTAAATTTTAAATTTTATTTTAAATATATTTTAATTATCTATTCAACTTTTATTTGAAATTTATTTATTTTGATTATTAAATGAAATGAAATTATTCATAATTTTTATTAATAACTAATTAAATTAAATTAAATATATAATATTAAATTAAACTATTCATAATTCTTATTAATATACCAATATCAGTTAATATTGGATACTATTTTGAGTAATTTTTTAAATTTATGAAATAATCTATGAATTTTTTAAAAATTACAAATAGTCCATTAATATATTATACTATATACTTTATAATCTTACATCAACCTTATTTTCAAAAATTATTATAATAAAAATTTAAAATAATAACAATGTATTTATTTTTATTAACATTAATTTTCAGATATTTCAAATATAGATAATAATCAAAATTAATATAAAAATATCATTTAATCATCATACAAATATAAGATTAAGAACAAAATAAAGTATTTAAAATATTTCAATTTTGTCATATAATGAATAATTATTATTATCAAATAAAAAGAATAATAAATACCCTTAATTCTCTAACGATTACAATTTACAACAAGAGTTTGTGATAAAGAAATAACCAAGTAAAAATGAAACACGAAACAAAAACATTTACAACTACATTGACATATATAATTTAACATATACATCAAATATAAGTAAAATTAAAAGAAGAGGAGAAACAAAAACCTAAAATTTTGTTCAATTGTCTACGGGGGATATCGACTATAACTTCATTGACTCTAATTCTCATTTGGTACAAAATTTTCATTATTGAGAGGAGTCTCTTCCTTGCACCAAATGACATGTCAATGCTTTCTCATCCAAGATTTTCCTTTAAGTCACTCACATCTATCAAACTCAAATTATTTAGGAACCCAATCTGTCAAAAAATCGATATTATCAATGCAAATTGGATCTACTGAACTAATTGTTTTATTAAGAGTTATAGTAAACAATAAATTTTAATTATTAAAAATTATATCTAAATTAATAATAATAATAACATACCTTTCTCAAAGCTTTAAATTGTATCGAACGAAGACCAAGTCATTCAACCTTATATGCTCCAATCTATTCATTTTCTTGGAATGGATGAGTTCAAATTTATTTTGGATCTTTTCACAACCTATTGTACTCACACTTTAACTTATAATTCGAATTACAAACCTTTGCAATTCTGAAACACTAATTCTGAATTAGTCCCACCAAGAAACTGTAAGTTGTAAGACAACAAAAGTAGCGTTATAAGCAAAATAAAATGATAATTAATTTTCAACATGTAAAAAAAGTAAAAAAAATACATACCTGGATTAAGTTTTGCTCTTAGTCGAATAACAATTGGCATACCAAAATCTCCAGAAGACTATTTATAAAACTTTATTTGTGAGCTCAAGAGATCTTGAATCATCTCATTGGCAACAATTGTTGTTGTAACACCCCCTATACAAAACCTACAACCATCCACGCACATAACAACCAAATTCTTGTACATGCATTCAAGGGCATACAATTATATTTGATGCTATACATATATACATTACAAAACTCCCCAATGCATAACATTATCATTTAACAAAGTAATACATCTTTACATTTACATGTTAATCCAAAAGAAAACATACAATTTCCTTTAACCATTATATGTACAATCATCTTTAACTGAAAAGGCCTTCCAAAAGTACTTTTTTCTTCTATTTGTTGGCCTTGTTCCCTACAGATATTCCATGTACCTCACTCCAATGACTTGGACCTACACGAATTAACACTTATGCTAAGCTTGAAAGCTTAGTAGGGAAACACCTAGTTTGGATGACCACTCACAGCAGTCATCTGCGAAGCACATACATTCATGAACATCACACAAATATAAATAATGATGACATACTTAATCAAATAAATAATGCAAACATGCTTCAATATTTTTTTCATATACTATAAATTCACCTTCAAAACTCAAACAATGATATTCAACACCCAATGATACAAATTATCAATTCAAATACAAATGCTTATTCATATACCAATTATTTATGTTGTCATACTGTATTTTTATTTATATCTCTTTATTTTACTTTTTGTGTTAAGCTTGCACATTTCTGTGGGTGTGAATAATAGGAGCTGTGGATATCTGTATTTATCAAAAATGTGGATACTTGAAAGTATCAAACTATGGATACCCGAAAGTATCAAACTGTGGATACCCAAAGGTATCGAACTATGGACATCGGTGGTGTCAAACTGTAACAGCTGCACTGTAACCCTATGGGTATGCCCATCTATCCACCACCAAGACAATAGAGTAGGCACTGTAACATTTCAATTAACCATTTGTCAATTTCACAATTCATATATTGACAAGTCATATGATATACATTTCAAGTCATAAAATCTATATTTGCGTTCATACATACAATTCATAGCTTACCACCATTAGAAGGGTATCAAAATCATACTTGTATAATCATACTATACACATATGAGTAATGAATATGCATACAAATCATTTATGTATGTGTAAATTTTCTTTGGAATGCATTATGCTCATTCTTATATTCCAATATTTGGCCACCCAATTCACGTGATAAGTCCTATTTCATTTATTTCTAAGTGTTTGAAATTTTTCATAAACCTTCATAAAGATTCGGATAAGATGCGGTAGAAATCGGAAACAAAAACAATGCCATGATCCTGACAAACACTCTCTCCATTCATACCACTACTTGATCCTTAATATGCATATAAAAAAAGTCAAAAGTGGGTCTTTTAAACATTTTTTCATCTATGTCTATAATTATAGCACCAACAATTAGACCATTTGGACTTCTATATCATGAGATATAGGCAAAATATCGCAAGCTACTCTAAAACAGGGGCAACATCAAATCACCTTTTTTATCTCAATTTTCAAGGTCATAGAGCCAGAATTAAGTCAGATTCCCTTCTAAAGATATTTAGATCTATGTATTAGGTTTCATTTCAGCTAACATCACACAATTTGGAGGTTTATAGGCTAAGTTATAACTCAAACAAAACCTAGACCTAATTCCACTACATGATACTCTCTTGACATATACTACCAAGTTCATGCAAAGTAACACCAAAATAACATCAAAACAACATCCCAGCAACAATTCCATATCTAAATGAATCTTTACATCCATTTAATTAAATAGAATCAACTAAGTGAAGTCCTAAACCTCAAAATTGACAAAATAGGTCTTCTATTGCCTTTACTTCCCTTCCTCTTTGGCTTTGCTTGACTCACCAACTAGAAACACCAAAAATATGCCTCTCAATCCCACTTCCAATCTTATAATTTCATTATTTCATAAGCAAAGTATGAAGAGATAAAGGTGAAGAGAAAATCCCTAACTTTTACCTTGATTTCCACTAAAGATTGGCTTGATTTCTTACATGAAAAATGATGGGATGAAGAAGGAGAAATGGAGAGGAGAAAAATCTGAAGTTAAGCCATTAAAGTTTCGTCCATCTTCCCTCTCCATATGCCTTTTCGTTACTTTTCTAGTCTTAGACACATGTTTCAATCCCATTAGACCATATGTCATAATCCTATTGGACCATGTGTTACAATTTTATTAGACCATGTGTTACAATTCTATTGGTCACACATGCTTTAATCTTATTGGTCTATAAGTTGACTTTAGGAAAATTACATATTGGTCCTTCTTCTCCATTATGTTCCTATATTTGCCTATGATCTTATCAATTAACTTCATTCCCCTATGTCTTTAAGTTTCTAATGGCATAAATTTCATGCAATTTGGTTAATTATGTCAGGAGTTATAGTCCAAAAACTACAAGCTGCTTGAAAACAAGGACAATAGCTAGAACTCAACTTTAAAACAGAATTCAAAACCCTTAAACCCAAAATCAAATTTCTATTCCTTTATGAAAGTTTTAGACCTATGTCTTTACTTTAATCTCCAATTGAAATTATCCAATTTGGAGGTCTACAGGCCAAGATATGGCCAAATTATAGAAATATGTTCTATGGAACTTATCTATTCAGCAAGGTACACATCATAAATCAACTAACTTCGGTCTTATCATGCAAGAGCAACACAAAAATACATCCAATTTAACCAAAAAAGATCTCATTTACTTATGAAATACTTTTTCTACCGATTCCCCTCACATCACATTCATAAATGCAAGAAACATATTAAAAATTCCCATACATATTTCACATCAAGTATGTGTATCCATGCCAAAACGAACAAATTACCCATTAACTCATGTCTGTTACATTAAGTACTATAATGTCTCTTACCAAAATGCACTTAATTAATTTTTTTCACTTCTTAATACACCCTAGACATGCTATAATATTTCCAGGGTATGTTGGGACGTTACAGTTGTAATAGTTAATAGCAGTCCACTATTAAAGTCAACTTTCTTTGTAAAACCATCATAGACACTAGGAATCAAAAATTTCCCAGTTGCAAACAATAGAGAGTAAAGTTGTCTTTCTCATCTGTCATTGATGACTGTAAGATAAGGTGTACATAAAGAACACCTATTTTCAAATTGGCTTTAATTGCTTCCTTTTCCATTTTTATGCATAAAAAAGAAATCATTATTGCCTTTTCATCACTATCAGCGAACTGAAGCACTTTCACCAAAAAGCTCACAAACTCAAATAACACATTGAAATTGGAACCAAATTTTAATATGTTCAACTATAATTTTGGAAACCTCCAATCTAATATTAGACCTAGCATGCTAAGATGCAACCCACTTATCACTTGTAAACATTTGTCTCAACACTTTTTTCATCATAACAAAACACTGAATTGATAAGAAAATCATTGCAAATCTTGTAACAAGACGACACAAATTTTAGCCATTGATAAAATCCTTATTAGATTCAAGACTCGTGCACGATTATAAATGAACTTGGTCACTTTTTTTACTTTCTACATAGTCTCATGAATAACAGAAAAATACCTAACATCCTCTATATTTTTTAGCATTAAGTCACACAAAGTCAAAAAAATTATTTTTGTTTTGTAACCTTCTTCCCACTACTTTAAAAGTAGAATCATTGTCAGTAATGAACTGAACAATATTTTCTGGTACTACTTCATTCACAACCTTTAAAAGTAGAATCATTGTCAATAATGAATTGAACAATATTTTCTGGCACTACTTTATTCACAATATCAAATATTTTAAATAAAGTATCAGTATTTCTAACAAGGTTAGATGTATCAATAGACTTCAAAAACATTTAGCCCTTTGTAGAATAAACCAAAAAAGTTAATAATAGGCTCATGTCTCCTATTTGTCCAACCATCACATATGATTGAATACTCAAAAATAGCCTAATTCATTCTTCTTTCTTTCAAATAAATTTTAATTTCATAAACTGAGCAACTTAAAAGTTTACCTATGTAGTCATCAATAAAAGGAGATTTATATCCTGGACTGTAAGAAGTTATAACATCCATCTTCGGCTAATAATAATAAGTTTGGGAAGCATTGAATGCTACATTTGAATCATACTACCATCTAGCCATTACTATATCTACATTGTGAGCTGCTTTTCTTAATTGCATAGCACTACGAATTAAAAACTGAGCTCCAAGAGTTGTTTGTGGTGCAAAAAAATACAACACCTACCTTCTTCTTTTCCTAACATCAGGTTTAGATGCAACCTTCACTTCTTATTGGGAAGGAACACTGCCACCTTTAACATTTCCACTATCACCATATTGATCGTTTTGCAGGCTTTACAATTTATAGCCCTTAAAATATGATAAGTACATGGGTCGTGAATTGCAGTATATCAAGGGTCGATCCCACGAGGAGTTGTGGAATAATCTAATCCTAAGTTATCTAAGGCTAAAAAATTAATTAAATGAAAATAAAAATTGTAAAGAAAAGTGAATATGGGAAATTGATTATCAAGAAATTAATTTGCAAGTTTAACATAAAAAGAAATTGAAATTGAGCAACACAAAGGTCATAATGGAATTTAACCAAAAAGAGTTACCAAATTATAAGAGAGGGGATCTTCCCTATCATCAATGCTAATCTATTCAATTATGAGTTATTATGGTGTCGGTTCTAGACTATTATAGGGTAGATTACTCTCTCTTGAGTTGTAATCATTGAACCCTAAATTATAAATCTTAATTGAATTATGAAATTTGCAATCTCTAAATTAATAAAAGACCCACAACTCTAATTAGATCTAACGCCCTCTAATAAACTACCGAGTCTCACACAAGATCTCTCTTCGCACAATAACTGATATGATTAATCATGTAGTCTATTGGATCACTTAAACCCAATCATTTTTATCTAGTTCACCCTCCCGATTTATTATCAAAATATGCAAATATTGCAATTGCTCACAACACCCAATCGTAATAACAAACAAATAACTATATTACCATTGAATTAAGTTCAAATCCTGAAGGAAAAGTTAGAAAAATCCATCATTATCTCAAACATTAAATAAACGAAAATAAAGATAGAAAGGAGAAAGAAATTGGATCAGATAACCTGGGAAGGTAGCAGTGTCGGAAGACTTGCTTCCTCTCTCCTCTTCTTCCTCTTCTCTCTCTTCTTCTTCTCTCCCTTGAAGCATTCCTAAAATGGCAAAAGTGTAGGCTTCCTTTTTCAGGTCATTTCTCTTCCTTTAAGTAGTCGTTACTAATTAAGGTAAAAACTAGGTTTTACCCAGCCCAAAAGGTTTGAAATGTCTCCGAGAACCTAAGTTCAGAAGGCTAGTACGCTTCTGCCACGTGTAAACCATAACCATGGTCAATAGGCCATGGTCGTGACCCCCTGTTTGGCCTTCTGTCATGATTATGACCTGCTAGCCACGATCGTGGCCCTTTGTTTTAGTTTGGACCTCCTCCAAAACTCCTTCGTTCTTCGATATTAGCTCTTAAATACTAGCAAACTCATCAAAGCACCTTAAAAACATAAAATTAAAGCTCAAAAGTGTTCTCTAACCCAAAAAACACTCAAAACACAAATATCTAACCAAATAACCTAAACCTAACCTAAACATGCATTAATAATTCAATTTAACTACTAAACACGTACTAAACTACCTACTAAAATATTGTATAGTCTTCAGCTATCAACATCCCCACATTTAAACGTTTGCTTATCCTCAAACAAAAAAAAGAAGCAAAACACATAATATATCAAAACACATAGCACGTAATGCAGTAATGAGGCAATGGCATTCAACTTCACGAAACTAATTTAACTTCGAACATTATCCCTTAAGTTGTTCTAAGTTATTAACTTGTGAAATTCATGTCTAAGTACCTTTGACTAAATATACATATTATCCAAGACCTTAATGTCAAAATTTGTTCACCCCTTTCACTTGCACACACACATTTATAATCATTCGGTCAATTAAAAATGTAATTATCCTTAAGTATGTTTTCGTGAAAATTTCACAAAGATCAGTAGGTTTTATTTGACAAAACATTGTTTTTGTTGATTTTGATTGTCATGAACATAGCCTTTTATTTGAAGACAAACATTTGTAATGAATGTCGATTCGGTTACTCAACTAGTTCATGTTTTTATTAAGCAGCTTGATTGGAATGTCATTAGAGCCTTTTGACGTGAAAGAATACATTTATGATGCATGTCAATCCAGTTACTCAGTTTCACCACATTCTCAACTGGCTACTATCTCTATTCATAACCCGAAGGCCAATAGAATAATTATTTGCTTATGATCTTCATCATTTTTTCTTTTTTAATTATTTTTTATTATTTTCTACCTTATTGCTTTAGCTAATCATTCTCATGACAATATAATAGCAATGCTACTTATTTGATTAACCTAAAGTTATAAATGAATGTGACAACTTCCTAGGGTCAATAAACTAACATCATATCCTAATTAACCTGCATATTTAGCCAAAGTAACATAGGTCACTAATTTCGCAAGCTAATAACTCTTTGCAACCTAAAAGACTATGTTCAAGCTAAATCAATTATGTTAAATCCTAGCCATCGACACATTGACACAAATCACATTATGCAACCTAAACAAACTAATATAAAAATATGTAAAATTCACACTCAAAATAAAAAATATTCATATAACTCTCTTCACACTTGGACAACACATTGTCCTTAATGTGAGAAGAGAAAACACAACCCAATAGGTGGGAATACAAATAAAATGAAATGAAACATAGAGACAAAATTTAAAAGAGAAAGGTTTAAAACACAAAATTTTCATAGTGAAGGAGGTGTTGATGATGATAATGTTGATACCAAATCCACTTAACATTAGGAGTGTTTTCCTATCTTAAAAGTGATTCAAAAGAGTAAGAGAATTAGCAATCCAAACCATTCCAAATCATTCAAAACTTATTTTTAGAATTTAAAAACAAATCTAACCATGCGTGGGGTGACAAGGGAGTCACACCCATACATAGGAATGTCACACCTATGACTTCTTATGTCACACTCGTGACTCCCTATGCACACCCGTGAAAAGTTTTAACATTAATTATAGATTTAATACGTGGTAGCTCATGACGTTAAGGCAGGCAACCCCAAACCTAAAGAGAGTCGAATAAAAGGAGGAGAGGGTGGCGGTTGAGAAGAATGGTCTTTCATTCATTGTTTCATTGATTCACTCACATAGAGACACAGATATGGGAGGCGCAGAGAGATAGAGAAAAATACAATAAATAGAAGAGAGAAACAGAGAAAGGAAACAAAGTGAGTCAGGAAGAATAGCAAAGTAGCAAAGAAGTGGAAGCTTGGGAGAGGCCGAAAGCGAGAGCTGGAGCTGAATCCCATTCAACTTGAGTGAACATTCGTCTGGGGAAGAATCTTAAGCAGAAGGCGAGAGCCAAAGCTAGAAGCTTGAGAAGGATAAGAGATCTCCACAACTCTTCCTCAGATAATTTGTTTGCCTATTATATTCCTCATTTGTTGTTTTGTTTCTTTCATTTTACTCTATATTATTAACTGACTTATACTCTTATTAGTTTAGCTATTGACCCCAGGTCTCGGTTCCTATTTTGTGGCAACAAGGGGCCAAAATTGGGAAATTTTTAAATAAAAGTATATATATATATATATATATATATATATATATATTACATCAAGATAAAAAAGAAATTCAATTTCTTGATAGGAGTAAAAACAATTAAACAAACAATTAACTAAAAAAAGAAATAAAAAAAGAAATGTATAATTGAAAAAGTCATGGGCGTGACTTTTAATTTCTCACGGGTATGAGAGGGTGAAAAAATGGGGTTCGTCGCAATCGTGCTTAAGCACGATCGTGACTTTCCTGAGAAATTGGGATTTCGCGCACACTCACTTTAAAACTTCATAACTTTCAATCCTAAAATCCAAAAATTATAAACTTTATGTCTTTGGAAAGCTAAAAGAAAGATCTACAACTTTATGAAGACAATTTTATCAAATTCTACCTAGATCAATACAGTTTATTCATTAAAGTTTCAGAACACATTTTATCTCCTTTTTCCTTTCTACAAACTATAAAAACTAGTACCTTGATCAAAAGACCTGAATCCAACTAACATAAACCATACATACAAAACTTCCATTAAAACAATTTACTTCAAAAAAATCTATTTAAAAGCCATTGAACAACTAACCATTTTATTTCCAACAAAAAATATAGCAATTTAACAGAAGAGGAAGTTGAACATGAACAGATGAATATTTCTTCTAACTCTTACTGTCATTTCTTAAACAAACAGAGTTTGTACATAACTTTAGATTTCATATCTGAAGTTATTTCAGTAGCATAATATAAAAATACAATCAGAAATGCTCATACTTGATATGCTTCTAAAGCTATCAAAAGTTTTTGAACTAACTTAGTTACAAATGAAATATAAAATCTTGGAATCAGCCGAAGTTTTGCAAGGTTCAATGCCGATCTACTATTTCTGCACCTCAGGAGTGGAAAATAGTGGGGTGAGCTGCGAAGCTCAGTGGCTAATACGGTTATAGCCATCGGTGATGAGCCACACACACACACAACCAAGCATATATATATATATTCATTTCCAATTAACAGAACACTTAATTTAAATGCTATCGCATAAATCATATCATGCATTTTTTAACTATTAAAACAAAGCATTCAATCACATATCATGCTCAACAAATCACAACAAAGTACACAACAATATGGCTCGAGAGAATCCCATAAAACATAATGGCAAAACTGAAGTTTGCACCATAAATAAAATGAGTCTATTTTTTGGAGCTCATATTCCATGAGCAAGCAGCCGGAAGAAGGATATAGGTCGACGTGCATGTGACGAATAGAATGGTATCTCTCTTGCCCATACAAGCAAATTTTCTAATGCTTACATATTTCCATATCATATTCATATTTTCATGCTTCTTAAATTTTCTGTTTTTCATCAATACAAAAGCGGCAGAATCTTGCAAGGCATACACGATACTAAATTCACAAAACATTTTTCCCACATTCACAATGATTTAAGACAAACATTTATATACACAAAATCAAATAATACAGCCCATCATCACAAAAAATATAAACATATTACCCACCTATTTACTTGTAACTCCAAGATCAAACTTAGTTCTTCCTCTTGCTCTTGACTTCGAAGTTCTTAGTTCCCTCCAAATATACATATTTTCATTCAATCATCATACATGAATAGAACTTCCATAAGCTTTAAATATCTAAGAAATGAGCGTAGACTTCATCTACTCTTGAGTTATCTAATTAGAAGAACTAAGATCTAGTTCAAAGTTCATAAAAATCTATAAAAAAAAATTATCTTGGTTCTCTTCTTTCTCTCTTTATTTTCAGCACATAAAAACATAGTTCCTTTGCTTCCTTCTTTTATCAACACAAGAAAATAAATAAAGGTTACTTATAAACTCAGCTGAATATTCTTCTTCCTCTTCTTGTCTCCTTTATCTTTCTTTCTTTCTTCTTCTTTTCTAGTTCAGTTTCTGCTTCTCTTCTTCTACTTCTTTCTAAATTTTTCTTCTCTCTCTCTTTCTTATTTTACACGACTCTCTCTTTTTCCTAACCTCTCAAACACATCTCTTGCTTTTCTCTTGTTTTTACCCGACTCTCTTCTTCTTTCTCTGGCTTCTTCTAGGCTCTTCTACGACTTCTCTCTTTCTTTCTTTCTTAACCTCACGAACAAGTCTCTTTCTTTCTTATAATTAGTTTTAAGATAACTTCTAGCTTTCCAAACTTGCCCTTTCATATTTGCTCTAATACCTTCTAACCTCTTAACTTAATTCTAACACTTCCATTTAAGCCATGCAACCATATGTAATAAAAAATATTCATAAATAAACTTCATAAATTTCTAATTCAAGAATTCTGATTTTTTTACTCATGACTAAACGCCAACAAATTCTCATCTAATAATTCTGACTTCCAAGAAAAGTTCGAGGTCCAACATTAGCCAACTGTTATTTGTTTCTTTTCATAATCCATTTGGTATTCACTATTTTATTATTGCTTTAATACTTTTGTTGACAATAACGTGTGATTAAAGTGTTTAATGATGATGAATGTGGTGACATCTATGATTGGCTGATCTCTTTTCTTGAGAATTAATGTAGCTATTTAGTTGAATATGCATGATTGGGTTACGGATATGTTGCCTTATTTATTACTGTGGTTTCTGAATTGAATGGATGTAATAGAATGGCAAAACTTTGCATCATTTTAGTGTTAAATGAAGATTCGAGAGATGAAGTTTAATACGGATTAAGAAACCATGGACACTTAGGTTAAGAATTAGAAATAAATTAACTTAAGTGGTAATTGGTAGTTGTGTTTTCATTATAAATTCGGATGGTAACTTATTGAATACAAAAGTTAGACTAGTTCATTATTCGAATTGATTTAGAACCTAACTATTAATTTTAGTAAGACAACAATCTAATTATTTTCTCTAAATCATGCATAGGAGATTAAACTAGTGAAATTAATTCTTAAGAGTTTTTCTACTTTGATTAATCTATTTGTCTTTTCTCACAATTGATTACTTTTCAATTTAATTTCGTAACTTTCCTTAAAAACTTTCACTCAATAATCGAGACATAATGTTTAGGACTGCATTTTTTTTATTTTTGTTTTTAATTCAAACTTAATTTAAGTTGACCAATTTCATCTCCGTAGAAAACGAACCTGGGTTATCAACTACAAATATCTCATATACATACAAGTAGGATAGCCTAGGTCTTTTTAGAACTTTTTGGGCGTGACACTTTAGCCCGCTAACTCCATTAAATTTGGTTCCTTTACCTATTAATAAGAGGAGTTGCTTAAATGGTAAAAAAAAGCTGAAATGGTTAAATAGCTATATGAAAATGTTTTGCAACACATAGAAAAATGAAGATTATGCATCCAAAGTTAAAAAATGAAGAAATAAAGTTACCTTTGAACTAGGTGACTAGGTATGGTGTATATGAGAAAGGAGAAATTCACAAATCAAATAAGATCTATATTGCAACCAAGAGGATATGATCCAATTCAAGTTATTGAATAAATCAAAAATAAAGCTTATAAGTTAGATTTTCTAAGTGAGCATAATGTGAGTGCTAATTCTAGTGTTTCAAATTTAATTCCTTTTAATATAGGTGATAATTCGAGGAAAAATATTTTCAAAAAAGGTATTATAATAATCAAGTTTTCTTTTAATCCTTTTGGTTTTCCAAATAGACCAATTATGCATATAAGGAACAAAAGGCTTCAAGATGCAATTAATAATGTTGTGAGAGAAGTGGCTATATGTGTGAAATTAAGCCAAATTAAATATCAAGCATTAGTTAACTTAATTTGAACTAAGATTGAACACTTAGATGTAATCATGAACTTCAACATGATCATGTATTAGTCTATGTAACTAAAAAACTTAGTTGTAAGCCTAAATTGTGTCCAATTTAGTCTCATCCATAGACGTGTCTCTATCCATGCCTATTGGTGTTATAATTTTTGTGACAAGTCATGATGTAGCCTATGTAAGTCCTTAGATTTTTGTTTATTAAGAGTCATTAGAGTTTTTTTTTTCCCTTATTCTTTATAGAACTTAGAACTTACCTAAAAAAAATCTTTTGTTATAACATTTAAATAATTTATGAATTTGGTTCTTGATTCCTTATCGCTAACATGTTAATTCTTCCATACATATATTTTTATCTTTGTTGGTTTTGATTCAAAATTTTTCTTAAGTTCTTTTAGGTATATTCCTAGGTGTGTTTGCGTCATACTAAATATTAAACAATCATTTATACTTCTTAAAGCTAAATTTACACCATCTTTTTGTTACTTCCTATCGTAAGATTGATCATAATTATGACATGTTGATTATTTTAGTAAAACCATGGAAAATACGGAATAAACTATAGAAGATCAATTAAAGGAAATCACTCAATTAGTAAATAAATTAATATTAACTAATGAAACTAAGTTATCTAATAATGAACTTATCAAACCTATTACTAATCAAGATGAAATAATTTATGGTTATGATTTCGATCAACAAGAGATATATGCCGATCAACAACAACAAAAATTAAAAGAACAACTTGAAACAATTCAAAGTAGAGAAAAACGAAAAAGAGAACATAAACCTAATCATCAGTGGAGTTAGAAACCTATCGAACAAGATGAATTAAATCGTTTTGGATATTTAAAAGGATCATAAAATTCCCTACCGAATATACACCAAAACATATAACATTAGGACAAGAAGGAATTCTTAATTTATATTGTGTTTTGTCACCAGAAAAATTATTACTTGAATGTCTAACATATTAGCCTTAGTTATCCAATTAGAAAAACCTTTTGAAGGATTAACAAATATAACTACTTTATGGAATTTCATTACTTACAAAACTACTGGTATAGTGTTAAACTTTTTATTAGATAACGAAATAAGAATAAAAAATACCACTGAATTCCTTAATTCCCTTTAACCAATCAAAGCTTTTCATGTCGTTACAAATGAAATTTATAAAGAATTTATTAGAAAAGTTATAACTTCATATAAACAAGAAATTGAAAACGAAGAAAGAAAAAATGCTTTGTGGCATTTAAACAATATAAGAATATGTGACATCTATTATTTAGAAGAATATATTTGCGAATTTAATATTATTACAAATTAACTCGTATAGAACAATAAATGTACATACATATATTTATTCAAAAATTATCTTATCCAATAAATAAAACAATCAAAGATTTATTTCTACAGAAACAACATAACAATCTTGTTGCTTATAATTTAGGCGGTGCTATTTCCATAGTAAAAGAAGTACTATCACAAAAATGTTTAGAAGCAAAATTACATAAATCACTAAAACATAACGGTATTAAACTATTTTATTCTAAATATTCAAAAGTACCTCAACAATATGGATGTGAATCTTTTATCTATCAAAAACATAGAAAACATATAACAAATATAAATATAAAAAATATAAATGGCAAAAATATCCCACAACAAGGTATAAAAAATTCCTCGATAAACCTTATAAAAAATTTTTTAGAAAAAAAGCCTACAGATGAATAATTTAGAGCCTATCGAATCATAATACGAAACAGATTCTACAATTTCTTCATTATATTGTTATGAACTCCAAACCTCCACATCAACAACTGAATCTGAATAAAACTTTTATTTAAGTGATTATTTAGAATAAAAAAGTTAATGCTTATATAGATACCGGTGCATCTATTTCTATAGCATCTAAATCTTTATTATCCAAATGGAAAAAATTAAATAAACCTTTACAAATTCGAATAGTAATATTAAACCTATTTGGTATGCAAGTTATTATAATAATATCATTATTGAAAATTACACTTTTATTATTCCTTCAATATATCAACAAGAATTAGGACTACCACTAACCTTAGGAGATAATTGTCTTAAATTATAATAACCTTTTTGTCAATATTTGCATTATATCACTTTAAAAACACCAATAATAAAGTCTTTAAATCAAAATTCAATAATTCTTAAAATACCAATATATCACACTACTTATTATAAACACTTAAAACTTAAAACTGAAAAATTAGATCAATTATAGTTTTATCTGCTTAATAATCTCTTTTTACAAATAGGTATAGGTACATTAATAGAACAAGTTTATAGTGAAAATCCATTTGATCCTAACAAAAATACTAATAATCAATTAATTGAAATAAAATTAAAAGATCTTACACAAGAAATTAATATTAAAAATAACATTCTATATACACAACAAGATGTACAGGAATTTATACAGAATGCTCCGAATTATTACACAAACAATTAATTTCTCCAAGTACTAGTAAACATTCAGTACCTGCTTTTTATGTAAACAATCATTTTGAACAAAAAGGAGGTAAACGAAGAATGGTCATCAATTACAAAGAATTAAATAAAGCAATTATAGGCGATGCCTACAAATTACCTCGTAAACATTATATTATTAATAGATTAAAAGGACATCAATGGTTTACTACACTAGATGCAAAATCATGATATTGGCAATTAAGATTACATAAAAATACTAAACCATTAACAGCTTTCACTTGTCCACCCTAAAACATTACCAATGGAATGTCTGACCTTTTGGATTAAAAAAGCCCCTGGTATTTATCAAAGATTTATGGATAATAATTTAGAAGGATTAGAAGAATTTACTTTAGCCTATATTGATGATATTATTATATTCTCAAATAAAAATAAAGTAGATCATTTAAAAAAGGTTAAAGAAGTTTTTACTCGATGTCAACAAAAAGGATTAATTTTAAGTAAAAAGAAACTTAAAATAGAACAACAAAATATAGAATATTTAGGAATAGAATTTCATAATGGATTCTTAAGATTACAACCGAATATCCTTGAAAAATTACAACAATTTCCTAACACTTTAAAAAACATCACTGAAGTCCAAAAATTTTTAAGATTACTAAATTATATCTCTGACCAAAGCTTTCTTAAAGATTTAGCAAAATAAAGAAAAAGGTTACAACTTAATTGTAGTACAAAAACTCAATGGATATAGACAAAAGAAGATACCAACTTTGTATAATTATTAAAAAAATCTTTATAAACAATTACTCGAATTTTATAATTATACTGAAAAAGATAAGTTACTAATACAAATTGATGCAAGTATGGATACAATGGCTTGCTGTCTTCTAGCCAAACCACCCAATTCAAGGAATTATCTCTTATGTAAATATATCAATGGGACTTTTAATCCCACTGAAAGGAAATATCCTATTTATGAGAAGAAAACACTAACATGTATTAAAACATTAAGAAAATGGAAGATTGATTTATTACCTATCGAATGTTTTATTCAGACAGATTCTAAGTATCTATGTGGATTCACTAAATACAATATTAAAACAAATTATAATCGAGGGCAATTAATTCGGTGGCAATTGGAATTAACTCAATATAATTTTCAAATACATATAATCTTTTGCTAACAGTCTTGCAGATAGTCTAACTCGAGAACGGAAGCAGCTATCATAAGCCTCAAGGATTCACTTTCCAAAAAGGAAGCAGAATTATTAGAACTTCAACAACAAGTAGGAACAGTAACAAAGAGATCAACTAGCTAAGATCAACTATACAAATCCTTGAAAAACAGACCATCACTACTATCCAACCTATTATCCCATAGCAAATTACCCAAACACCATTACACCCTGTTCAAATGCCAACTCAATCTAGTTCTCCAGTAACCAAACCCGAACCAATTGCCTCTCAAAAGCAAGAAGATTTTAAAGAATCTAAAGTCTATGTCATCTTTAATGGACCCATGGCTGGCATCTATAATGAATGGCACAGAGCCTCTATCCATATTGTTGGAAAAACCTCAATTATTCATAAAAACTACTCAACCCGTTTTGAAGCCAAAAAAGCTTTAGCAGACTTTAGAAATCCTACTCGCAAACTGCAATACAAGCAGGCCTTAGAAAAACAACCTTCTAAATCCAAATAGGCAAGCCCATCAATATGGAAAAATTTAATGATGTACCCACCAGAGCCCTCAAGGATGAAATGAAGCGGATTACTCCTGAGATCTTTTATGATTGTTTTCAAGCATTAAACACGTGGAAAGAGGAACAAAAAATCTTTCAGTATTATCCTCAAAAT
Organism: Erythroxylum domingense; assembly: GCA_025594535.1. NCBI lineage: Eukaryota > Viridiplantae > Streptophyta > Magnoliopsida > Malpighiales > Erythroxylaceae > Erythroxylum > Erythroxylum domingense. Next base: position 8,071,355 of record JANQBM010000007.1, read on the forward strand.
CGAGGACAGTATGGACCTAAGGCTATTATCCTCCCAGACACAGATCCACTTACTACTTATCTCTTTTTTCAAAGAAGGTTAATAGACACTATCTATTTAACCAATTTAAATAGCCTTGCTGAATTCCCCACTGTATTTACTCTTGAAATAAAAAACTATAAAGAAAGATTTGCCAAGGAACGAGTAACCTTTATTAAAGTCTTCAGCAGTTACCCCATCTTTAAAAAAGCATCAATTTCAAAGATTCAGACATACAGCTATCTCGAATAGCATATGTTCATATTGGAATTAGTAATGGAATGTATCCACTCATAGATAATCCACCAAACTATGAAGTCACTTAGGATTTAATCAATCAGTTCAATCTCCATTGCATTGATAGTGTTTATCAGCAGTGCTTAAAAGTTACTCCTGAAGCTTTAATTAAATTTAATTATCGAGGACTCAATCTTTTAATGACACCAGCCTACAAGACACCTATAGCTACGGATTCTTTACAGCTCATTAAACAAATTAAAGAACAGTTCTCTACTATCTCTGGTGTATTCAACGTCTTATCCAACGAAGGGAAACAATCTATCTGTCCGCAACTCCAACATTATCCAGCTCATCAGTGCATCAACTGTCCATCCATGTCTACGTCAAAAGATAAAGATGACAGCTCATTAGTGGATGTAATTATTGAAGTGTGACAATATTGTATTCAATAATAACTATGTAATTATTAAAGGATTGTTGGTTGTAATTATACAAGTTCATGTCTTGGTTGTCGACCATATGACCGACACATTTACAAAAGTAAAGTAGAGTCCTTATCATAAAGAATCTGCTTTTACTTTTCACTTTATACTTTTGCTTTATCTGGTTTGAACCCTTTAAGGTTCAAAGGTGTATATAATGTAAGAAGAAATGAGTCTTCTGCTCTATGAAAAAATAAAACAGCTCTTGTTTATTATCTTTTGTATCGTACTCTCCAAATTCTCTATGATTATAGCCTACAGATTGGCTTTAAAAAGGAGAAGATGAAGAGCAACATAAAAGGTATGAACAATTGTGTTTCTAATTTTTTCATCCTTTTACCTAAAATCATCATTATTCTTTATGCTTAATTATTTTTAATATTGTTTTCATTCATATTATCATGACTATTTGCACCAATTGTCATAATCTTCATCTAATCATTATACATATTGAAAAAAAAACTGTCACTTAGTAAAAAATTCGTTAACACTTTTAGAAATACGTATTATTAGTTAGAACAAATCAATGCATCTCAAACAACTCTTCATAAGATTCATGCCATAATACAACGACACACAGAAGTGTATAATCAAGAACAATTAGAAATAAAACAACTTTATAAACAATTTCAAGAATATATAAAATTCATATTTTCAAATAGTTATGTCATATATTTCTATAATGCCTAATTGTACACTTTGTAATCAATTGTTAACAAATATTATTCATTGCGAAACTTTAGTTTTTCAATATAAATTAGAAAAAGAATATTATGAAAACCGTTATAATTATATGCAATTTTCTCTTCATAACTGTGGTTTAACCCCTATTAAAAATAGAATAGATCTAGCAACTCAATATTATAATCTACATAAACAAAACTTATTTCATAACCATAACCACCTTACAGAACACCTTCGAGTTATTCATAGCTGAAATAATTCAAGACTCTAAATCCATTGCTAACACACAAACCAATATTTTAGATATCGATAACTTAAATTTAATAGAATCTACCAGTATATTTCATATTAATACACTACTATCATAAGAGAAACAAAAGAAAATAGCAAAAACAGAATTAAATATTAAAGATGGTCAAGATATTACACACCATCCTTTTAAAAATTTAATTAATAGAAAAATATAATTTAATATGGAAAAATTGTACATGAAACACTTATTAGAATTGATCAATGTAATGGACATATTTGCATCAGTTTAATAGACCAAGAACAAATTTATAAACAGTTACAAAATATTTCTGAAGAAAAAAGACATAAAATTGGATATATGCATCTTTCTTCAATCCAAAATTTGTTAAATCAACATTTCAAGAAGGAATAGATTCTCCTATACTAATGGCTATAATAGATGAAAGAATGATTGATTTAAAAGATCAAGTAATAGCTATCATAAATGAAAATTTAGCTTATGAAAAAATTAAATTCAATACACGCCTTAAGCTAGGAAATATAAATTTTACCGTGATAATTTAATGACTACTGGACAATATCCTTTCTCAATTACTTATCAAATTAGTTATACTTTAGCTAATTCTCATCATAGTATTGAATATTCAAAAATACAGAATGTATTTATATAGATCAATTATTCACCGATGTAGCTAAAGTAGGAATAAATTTAAGAACTAGTTTAAGAGAACTACCAAATATTATTATCCAATAAAAGTACAAAGTTTTCAAGATATACCTCATTTATCTTTAAGTGAAAATAGACTACCTAAACCAAAAACTACCTTTTCAAGATCTTATTTTACAAGATTAGAGAAATCCATTAGATTTACAGAACCAGAAAATTCTAATAAAGAAATGGACAAAGAAAAGGATAAAAATTCGGAACAATTGGCTACTGAATTATTAGATATTAAGAAACAACTTTATGACTTAAAAACTCATCTGCAGAACACATTATGAGTATTACAAAACAATTATATGAATTATTTGATAAACAACTTAATATCGAAAATCAATCAAAAGAAATATTACAATTATTAAATCAAAATTATCAATTGCCACAAGTTAATGAACTCAATGAACTAAATGGCATTTATAAACTATTAGAATCCTTACTTCAATGTATGAGAAAAATAGTCAAAAATATATCATCCATAGATGAAAAACTAGACAAAATAGGACACTTAATCAAAATGCTAGTAGACACAAAATTGGTATCATAAACTCATCCTCAAAAGACTCGTATGGAAACTTATATTAAAATTTCCATACGTTATAGTGTCCTTTATTTTTAGTTCATTATTGTCTTCCTTTAATAGGAGAAGAGAAACCTTTCATGCAATATCTTCTTTACTACAAATAAAGAAAAATAATTAAAATTGTCTTCCTTTGTCACAGGTGAAGATAAACACTTTGTATCAAAATTGCTAATTTAGTTGATCTAAAAAATGAACAAATACAATTCATTAACTCATTTCCTAATCCCAAATGTACTAAACCTTGTATTATGTGTACTGGAACTCTCTCTAAAAAACTTCTTAAGATTTTATCTAATACTAAAGATACTTATTGTAATGTTTTATCTAATACTAAAGATACTTCTTGTAATGTTCTTATGGCCTACTTATGCTCATAACCATTATTTTTAATTATCAGGAACAAAAATAATTGTTAAAAACAAAACTAGTTTTAGAAACAAGAAAAAAATATGTTATGAACTAGTTGATAGAAACTTCAGCTTTTCTAAGAGTAAAACTCAACCTTTCAACAAAGATTGAATTACACATGCTCAAAAATATATAAAAATTCCCTTAAAAAGTAGTTTGAATGGGGTTTGGCTGGGAACTATAATTAGAACGAGGCGATGGTTGTCTCAAGGGCAATGGAGATGAGTGTTACAAGAGAGCTTAGAAGCGTGTAGCACTTGTAAATCAGCTCGATCACTTTTGTGCATAAGGACAAGAGGGTTGATTTAAATAAAATAAAATTTATGGTATACCTAAATACAATATGTTAGCCCTTGTCAATTTTTTTAAATTAAAAATATAAAATAATTTATTTTTTAATTAAATTTGAATCTGAACTGCCTAAGTCCAGACTTATCTGAATCTTAACTTTTTTAAATAAAAACGATGTTATTTTGCTTAAAATAATTAAACCTGAGTCAGTTTAAACTTGAGTTTATCCCATGAATTGCTCCATTGAAAATAACTAAATCTAAATCTATAGGCTGAAAATTGTCATCCCTACCTAAACACAAGAATGCAAAATGTTGACAAACATTCCCAATGCCAGACCATCTTTAGACGGCGTTAGTGTATTCCACCATACTAAGGAGACATTTGTTAAACTTTTATTAATGTTTGAGACCATTTAATTTGAAAAAAGAAATCGATAAGAGTAAAGGGAATATTTTGCAAAGAAAAGTATTTACAATCATAACAGAAAGCAGTAGAATAAAGTCATGTTTGGATAACAGCTTTTCAGCTGTTTTTTAGTTGTTTGATTTAAATTGACTATTGGACCCATATTAATAAGCTTTTTATTTAGTTAGTTAGGAGTTGGCTGAGTTGGCTGATTCAACCCAACCAGCTAAATTTTCTCCAGCTTCTTTACTGGAGCGTTTAAAGATAGGTGATCCATTTACGTCGGTATTGCCCCTCTTTATTCTCTACTCTCTACTTGTCTTTTCCATCTTCTTCTTTTTCTTATTCCTCAATCTTCTTTTTTACCCTTTGTTGTTCCTTTCATTTGGGATTGCTAAGGTTCCGTCAAGTGGGTTGGCTTGTTCTCTGCTTAAGCTCTAATCAGTGCACTGGTGCTAAAGCTAAAAGCTAGCTTCTTTGGTTCTTGTTAGGTTAGTGAAGATGGGGGGTGGCAGTGTCATTGGTCATTTTAGAAGGAGCCAAGTGTTTGTAGTGGTTTTCTACTTTTGGGGTCTT
>JANQBM010000007.1:8081014-8082021 GCA_025594535.1 Erythroxylum domingense
AGAGAGAGAGAGAGGGAGAGAGGAATTGGTGAAACCCTAATTGCTAATTGGGGAAGGACTGTGAACGCTGAAATCAGCAATCGGTGACCTAGGGGAGAGGAGCAAAATGAAAATGTTGGGTGGGTCAGGACTCAGGACCTTTTTGCGCTAACTTGGCTGTTTTCTTTTTTCTTTTTTACGTCGTTAAATTGCTAAAAACAAATTTAGACCGTCGGATCAAACTAGTTAAAAGGAGGTCAATAGCCAATACAAATGTTTCAAATATATAATTAATATTTAGCACCCATAAATACAATACTTCGTTTACAAAATTGAGGATGTTTTAACATTTTTAAATAAATAATAATCATTAACGCATCTTATTTGCATTTTTAATTTTGAAATATAAATCAATAATCATAAATTAATATTTTATTTAAATTTAAATTAGCATCTTATATAAAGTAACTTCTTAAATCGATTTTTATAGTTGCAGAATCCAGGTGGGAGTTTTACGTAGACTTCTATCTCCAATTCACCGTAAAGGAAAGTACTCTTAATATTTATTTGGTGGAGTCCTCGACTCTTCGATGTTGCCACAACCAATAATACTTGAAATGTAACTAGTTTTGCTACCGGTGCAAAGTTTCCATCAAAATTGAGACTCTTAATTAGTGTGAAATCCTTTGCCACAAGTTTCACCTTGTAGCGCTCCACCGTGCCATGAGAATTATGCTTTACCTTACAGACCCATTGGCCATTAACTGGTTTACTCCCAGGTGGAAGTCTTTTCACTATCTAGGCCTTCTAAGGTTCCAAGACTTCAATCTCCTTGGTCATAGCACTATGCCACCGTTTATTCTTGATTGCCTTTGAATAATTGTAACGCATAAAGCATACTTTATTACGCACCCAGGATCGGACGTGAAAGGATTAAAAATGAAGATAATACGGAATACCTGATTTGGTTCCATCCAATCTTTATGAGCCCTTTTCAGCTGCCAAATGAACTCGAATCTCCTCGGGAC
>JANQBM010000007.1:8122014-8133521 GCA_025594535.1 Erythroxylum domingense
TAGTACTGCAGATCTTGCTCATCAAATGCCAACCCCATTTCCTGATTAATTTCTTCCAATGCCTTCCTCCCCCTTTCAATAACAGGTATATATTGAACTTCCTCTGGAATCACATTAGTCTCAAAGGATGTCAACTTTTGAGTATAAGCACATTCTGTCATTCGGTCATGAACCATCACTGCAAACTCCTCTATTTGATAATGCTGCAGCACACGTTTGCTGAATAATAAGTACCTTCTAGATCTTTCCATTCTAGTCACCTCCATCAATCCACAAGCATGACAGATTGATACAGCATTTGCAGACCAAGCTGTCGTGAAAGACAACCTAGGCCCAACCTCAATTATCACAGCATTCAATCCTTCTCTCCTCTTCTTTTCAAGAAAGCTACAAGTTCCCAAGTTCTCAGGCTCATAAGTTTCTTGTAGTAGCCATCTAAGAACCCCAAGATTTTCACTTGAAATCTCTGACCCAAGCCCAACGTTAAAGCATTGCTCGGTTTGCAAACCAACAATGTCATTTGAGATTTTAATTTGAACAGATTTAAGCAATTCAAGAGCTGCGCTATCTTGCATTAAAGGGACACGGTAAAAATGGAGAATTTCATCGACAGGTTTTTCAACCAAGCTAGATTGCTCATCAACTGCGCTGCTCACACCTCCAGCAACAACAACCCTGGCCTTCGCATAACATCTGATTGAAACTCCCTTTCGGTTTGCTATCCCCCCTGATGGTGTGGTTCTAAGTTTTCTCCATAATAATTGGTTTCTTCGGTTAATAGGCAAGCATCTCTGTATCAATAGTGTTTGTCTATGAGTACCCTGTAATGAAAATGGAAAATTAATTAAGGAAAAGAATTTGAATCACACAACCAAAAAAACATAATAGTATACAACATAATTCTAGCAAAATTAGATTGCAGCTGAAAACGTGCAAAAGAAGACTATCAACCACTTAACAATTATTAGTTTGACGAAATAGAGTGAAAATGAAACGGAAAAGATTACTCGTAAGAATTCACTCGTAGCCGTTATTTCTTGAGCTCCAGCCATTTCAAATAGACCTGTGTTAAGATAGATGCACTGTTAACAAGCAAATAAAGCAGGCATGCATAAATCATGTAATGAACAGATAATTGGTACCGGTACTCGGTACCGATGATTTAGCAAATTTAAGAAAGTTTAAGAAACATTTTAGGAAAAAAAAAAAAAACACTACACCCCCCTCCAGCCCTTCCCCGACGTCGTTGCCAAATTCTCTATCTCACTGTCTCGCATTTTTCATGTCTCTCTCATTCTCTCTCTCTCTCGGTCTCTCCTCTCCGGTGACTCTCCTCTCCGGCGACTCTCCACCACGCACTCGGCACTACCCCATCATCTCTTCGTCACGGTCACGACTCACGCACGCACGCACGCACAGCACACGCAAACCACCGTCGTCTCTTCCCCAGTCAGTCAGTCCTCACGCACAACACAACACACCACGCCAAGCAGAATAGAGGAGAGGAATAATATTCAAAGTTGCGTTGTCTTACCTGGGCTCAGGGATTTGGGAAGAGATAAATCGAAGAGCTTTCAGGGATAAATCCAGAGAGTTAAGAAATTCGATCACGTCAGAATAGATATAGACTTGCCTCGGAGGAATACTGCTATTGACAAAAGAGTGAACTTATGTGGATGTTGGGATGGCGCCTAAAGAGTGAGAGGGAGAGTTTGTGGATGTTAAATACGGAAGCTTCTAAAATCGACTAAACGATTTAGCACCCGAGTTATTTTAGGTTGTATAGAATTGAAACTTTACTTATTGCATTTTTATCAAATTTAATAATATGCATATTAATATTCATTCATTTTATGTAATTTCTTTTTCCAAGATAAATTAATTTTTAAATTGAAATAATATTAATCAATATTTTAAACGTAGTATGAATACTTGTTTGTATATACATGTAGCATCTTATTTTTTTAACAACTCAAAATCCTTTTGTAAATATTCTAAACTTCATGATTTTAATTATCAAATAACAATCTCGGCTAATTTGATTGATATATATGTCAACAACTCGTATTAATTATTCATAAATTGTATATATTATTGGACATGTATTATTAGTGATTTTGAATCAAATCATCGATTGATTTGTTTTATTTTAAAATTTATTTGATATAATTATTATTTATTATATGATAAAATTGTGATATTTTAAATATTTTATATTATTCTTAATTTTATATTTGTATGATGATTAAATGATATCTGTCATATTAAATATGATTATTATTTATATGATGATAAAAAAATAATTTGTTATTTTAAATTTCTATTATTATAATTTTTAGAGACAGAGTTGATATGAACTTATAAATTATACAGTACAATATATTAAAGGACTATTTTGTAATTTTCAAAAAATTAAAGGACTATTTGATAAATTTAAAAATTATCTAAAACGATGCTCGGTATTTATACAGTACCATACAAAAATCAAATATGTATTAATATCGGTACGGTATTCATAACATTAGTTGAGGTGGTAAAAGGAAATTTTGCTTTTTTGAAATATCTTATCTATCCAAAATTTTATTACAACTTGCTGACACTTCTTATTTTACATGATTTCAAGCTACTGATGTTATTATTTAAATGTATTTGGCTAGTTTTATTTTCATTACTGGTAGGTAGTTTTATCCTCACCCAATTAAAGAGTATATTGACGTAATTTAACTTTATTTAATAAGATTTTAATATCATTTCAATAAAAATATAAAATGTTAAAATGATCTTTTTTCATATTAATTATAGTTATTATTTATATATAAAATATTTGAAAATTAATGTTAATAAAATAAATAAATAGTTGTTATTATAAATTTTATTATTATGATTTTAGAGAAGAGTTGACGTAAAATTTTAAAATATGCAATACAAAAATACGAAAGAACTGAATCATGGCACGGACCAACTAGTGTTTTGTGTGCGGCAGTAAAACTCTACCTGCAAAGGACTAAAACCTATTGTTTGGAGTTTGAACTGGTGATATTAAGAACTTAGAGTTGGTGAGTAGGAATGTCAAACCGGCTTCGAATTTTCGAACAAGAAGGCAAAAAGAGTTCATAATAAAAACCTTCCTTTCCCCTTGAGTCCTTTTTCACTCCACTTTCCCAAATTCATCTTCTAATATCCTAGATCCAACAGCATCCAAGTAGTTCATTTTAGAACAAGTAACTTTAATATGAAATTTATAGGTAATTGAAAGGTGTTTAAGTGAATTTCAATTAATAAGTTGAAGTATCGACAGTACCTTTTAACGGTAGCAGTGGGGACAGCTCAAAAATAGCAATGCATGGAAGAATGATAATTGATAAGTGATTCCATAGTGGAAGCAGGGTTGTAATATTTCGTAGATGAAGCATATGATTTAGGACAGTCAATTTCATGTACTCATTGTAATGTTATATAAGTTTTGCTAATGTTAATACAATTTATACATTTCCTAAATAAAAAGAGAAATATAAAATATTTACATATAAATTCCATTCACAGATAGGAAGAGGAGAGCAACAAAGTCTATATACTCAATTGTACTTCTTTTAGGTTCTATTTGAGAGTTAACTACTACATTTTTCTTCTAAAGATATAGAAGAAACTAATTATTCTTCTAAAGATATAATATTCTGTCAGGGGAAAAAAGGTCACCTTCTACAACAGGAAACCTGCAACAGATGGCTTCAGGAACTTAGTGACTCCCTCAGTTGAAGCGTGTGCTCTATGTGCAGTTCCAAATGCATCATTTACATAGAGATCAGCCAGTGAAGCAAGCTTCTTTGCCAACTCTGGTTCACTCTTTTCTTCTTCCTTGTAGAATATGACATTCTCAAGGAGAAGGACACCCCTTTGGGAAAGTGAAGCTACCAACTTCTCTACCTCGGGGCCAATGCAATCATCAGCCTTCACAAGCTGCTCTAAAAACATTTTACGTCCAATCATCCATATTAGAAAAAACAAGCCCTCTTTATGTCTATTCTGTTTCCTAGTTCAAATTACATTTGTAAAAACAAATGACATACCTGAATACCAAGGAGCTGAGATAGACGAGGTACAATAGGTGCCAAGCTGACCTTAGGAGTAACGCCTTTCGGTCGTCCCTGAAAATTTAATGGACAAGAATGTAGGACGGTAAGTAACAAGCCCGATGAACATGAAGCTGTCAAGGTAAATCCAAATGTCAATATCAATTACTGACGTATAAAACGTAAATAAACACAACGCAATAGATTAATGCATTGCGATCACTATTCACAACAAATCGTGTAACTAGAGCATATGTACCAACCGACCCCCAAGATCCACCCAAAAATTATACCAAAAATGCACCACAAAGGAAAAAGAAGAAATAAAGAAATAGAAACCCAGAAAGGAAATCCCAAAATCACGTTGAGTGCAAATATAGGACGTACTTTGGGAAAATCCAGAGAAGAAAATCAAGAAATGAATAACCCACGTACCAAATGGCTAGAGAGAATGAAGATGGTCTATGTCTTTTAGACATGACATCTATTGCATTGATAACACTTGTAAGTTGTAATATAAAAAGAATAATTGGTGATTTTTAAAATTCAAAAGCCAGACTTCACAAAATACTCTCAGCTAATTTTAACTTTGCATGTATGAGTAATATCCATGATAATAACTATAAAGGATAATATTACGTAAACACATAAAGGGCTTGAAATCTTCTTTGTGTTTCATCTTAAGCTCAGTGACCGAGTTGAGTATGTTCATCCAACCTGTAACTAAAGTGATCATCCTAAATATGCCAAGGATGAGCTTCCAAATTCTGCTAGAGAATACACATCAAAGAACAAGACATTTCCATTTCCCTGCTTCTCTGGGAATAATACATAACTATTATCATATCCTTTTTCCTTAGCTTTCATAAACTGCTAGCCATAATATGAATCAGTAGGAGGAGACAATGTGAATCCCATATCAGTTTCTTCGAAGGAAAAAGATTAACAGGCTCCAAAAAGATTGTTTTGCAAGAGGCAGTGGAGAATATGTTCGTGTTGTTCAGTATCACATCATACCATAGGTTTGTTGACTTACCATCTCCAATCTTGTGGAGGATAGTTAGTTGAATTAAGTCTCTTAAGTGTAGAATTTGCCAAAAAGTCTAGGAACGTACTTACTTACTTACTGATAATGCCCAAATGCTTTTCCTTTTTAGATAGTAGTTGTGAATCCATTACAACCACCTGTTTTCTTTACTTGCACAAAGTTTCCACAGTGTTTTAGTTAGTAGTACCTTGCTTATTTTCTTTACAGGAGTGACATCTAGTCCACCTAGTTGTTTAGGTTGGCATAATAAGGACTATTTGATGCTTAGAGTTCTTCTTCAGGAGTTAATACCATTCAATATGAAGATTCTAATAAACTTATCAATCTCCTTCATAACTGCTTTCGAAATAGCAAAATGTGAGATACAGTTTGTGTACAAGCTGTATAGAACATGTATGGTGTTGGATGTTGGGCAAGCTTTACAATTTATAGTTCTCAAATACCGCAATACAAGGGTCATGATTTGTAATATGTGAAGGGTTGATCTCACGATCAAGGTGAACTAATCTAATTCTAAGTTATCTAAGGCTAAGGAAATTAATAAAATGAAAATAAAATTGCACAAAAAAAGTAAATACGAGAATGTGATTATTAAGATATTAATTCGCAAGTTTAACACAAAAAGAAATTGAAATTGAGCAACACAAATTCACAATGGAAATTAAATAAGAAGAGTTATCAAATTATGAGAAAGGGGATTTTCTCAATCATCAATGTTAATCTAGTCATTTATGCGTTATTATGGTATCGGTTCTAGACTATCGCAGAATGGATTATTCTCTCTCGAGTTATAATCACTGAACCTTAAATTATAAACTTTAATTGAATTATAGAACTTGCAATATCTCAATTAACAAAAGACCCACAACTCTAATTAGATTTTAAGCCCTCTAATAAGATTCAATAACAATATTACAAGATACAAGCCGTACCAATAGGATTAATAAGATTCAATATCAATACTACAAGATTTGGGAGTGTTTTATTGAAAATATATTAACCCACAAAATTAAATAAAAAATACAAGAAAGAAAGATATGAATCACCGTACTCGAGAGAAGAAAAGATTGAGATTTATAAGAAACTGGGTTTAATCGCCATTATGACGCTAAATAAGATTGTAGTTAATAAAGAACGTAATACAAGTGTATCTCTAAAAATAAGATGAAGAAAAATCTCTCCAAGTTCATTTGATTAATCCAAAAACAACTATCTAATGGCTTGATTAACTAATAATAATCATAAACTATCTTACATACATCCTTAAATTCTTATATGCTTGAAAACTTAAAATAGAGTTATAAAAGGAAATAAACTCTCAAAATGATAAAAAAATTTCTATAAACAGTATGAGAACAATGTTTTTTTGGGATCATAATCAATGCCAATTTTATTTTGGATAAAACTATATAAAATCAATGAAGAGTCTAATGCTAATTACACGTTGAACTCTACTGCTAGTTTTGCTGCGGAACTTTAATCCGTAAAACCTTGTAAAAAATCAGGGTCAGCCCCGGCCTTGAGCACGAGCACGCAAGGCACCTGTCGAGGGCCCTACTCCATTAGGCGTTCACTTTTACCGTCACAGTCATTCTCTTACCAGCTTTCTTCGTTGTCTTTCAAATTCCTAAAGTCAGAATCGTATTTCAAAATACACACTCATTAGGGGCCCACTTTTACATACATTTTAGCACCAACGTTCATTCTTTTAATACTTAGAGACTATTAAATGCCATTTAATAGTTGCGGAAGAGGAAAAAAGACAATTTTGGGTTGATACAATTTCCATATTATTACATTATCTTTTCATCTTCCAAAGACCACCCGTAATTTTTAGGTCTTATACTTATAAATTTATTTGAAGTTTTTTACACACTAATTTTTTTATGACTATCAAAATATGAATTTAAAATACTCTAACTCAAAATTTACAACAAAGAATTTTTCATGTTCTAACTCTTGAGTTTTAAATGATAATTTAAAGATGAAATTTCTAAAAAATTTTAATGTATTTTTAGCTTATTAAATATTTGAATATATTATAATTAATTTATAATTTGTCATTCACGTAGACATTATATTAGCATTTTAAATCAAAACATTAATATTAAATAATATTGTGTTTATTTGTGTTTCTTCTTTTTATTTTTAGATTACTTATTATTTATAAAATTATAATTAAACATTAATAAATAATTTAATTTTTGTAATTGTAATTTTTATTATACTTTGCCCCAAGTATTGTAATAATTGTTTGATTTGTGTTCTTGTAGAGGTTCACATAAGTTTAGTAATAACATAACTAAAGTCACAATTGAGGATTTATAAGTTCGTGTATGAATAATTAATAATATAGTGATTAAAAATTTAAATAATATTCTTAATCATTAGAACAATGATGTAAAAGTTCACTCAGGCTCGGCCCTGGGCAGGCGCGAGCTGGGCCTGTGTCTAAGGCCCTTCCCTGGTTTGCTCTATTCTTCTGAGCCTCTAGCTTCCTGTAAGAACTAGCTGTTTTCTTACACATAGAGGTAAAATTAGGAGGCTCACTTCTTCTCTTTCGTCCCGGGCCTACAAAACTTCAAGATTGGCCCTGATTAGGGTCAATTATAGAGATGACTCTAACATTAGTTACATATCGTTTCTTCAACATTCTAACAATACTGTAAAATTCATATTAATCATACTCTGAGTCAGATGCTGGTTACATTACATGATTGTGATTCTTTATCTTGCTCTTACACTTAGATCATCATGATAGGTCTAATTTCACCCTAAAGAAGTAGCAAAACCTTATTTTTTGCATAGATATCCACCACTAAGTTATTGAGGGATTACTTATCCTTCTTCACCCTACTTCGTGTCAATAGACTACCAATATTCTTCAAAATATATCTAGTAGCCTTTAGAGTTCTACTCCCTCTTTTCAAATGGATTTGTCCTTAAAATGTCATCTAAACTTAGAATTTCTTAATCGCTATGTTTAAAATCAGATTAAAGTCAGATAAATCAGATTAATAGACACTAATAAAATAGATAATTGGATCACAATAACCAATCAACTCAATTGCATTCATAAAATAATCAAAACATGTTAAAGTATTCAACTAAGGTTCTTCTAGCCTAAATACTAATATAAAAATTAACTATATATCAACGAACACGAAATCATATCCATATATATATAATAGAATAAAAATATCAGAATCATAATTTTAAATCTCCCTAATTGTTCTCCATCGTGTATTATGACAATATAGATTTCTAATTTTGTGTTCTGATGGATCTCTCAATAAAAATTATGCGTCTTCCACTTTTATATTGAATTCTATGTTTTTAGGTTATGCACGATCTTTTGATGGTCGTGCATCTAACCATGCAAAATCATAATTTATTGTGTATCGTCAAAATACACGGGCTTGCTAAATTTTACAGTCATGCATTCTTTCCAAATTGCTGATTCTTTGTCTTACGCTACGTTTTAAATTGAATTCTTCTCTTTTAAGTCCATGAAGGCAATTATAATTTATAAACACACTTGAAACAAATTAAGTATCAAATATATACCAAAAGTATAAGATATCAAGCATGAATACATTAAATATGGGGTAAAAATATAGTCAATTCACCATTTATCAAATATCCTCTCACTTAAGTTTTTGCTTATCCTTAATCAAACTATAATTAAAATTATAAAATTTACAACACCAATCCATCGTCAATTTCAACCTATGCATTCATACTATATATTATCATATCCTATGAAATCAAATTAACATGCAATCATAATCAAGTTTTCATAAAATTAACTTCCTAAATAATATTAATAATAATCACATCAACTGTCGCATTGAAATCAAAAGCTCACACCTTTATACCCTTACCAAGATTTCACTCAATGCACTCAAGTGTTTAGGGTGAAAAGTATCATAACTCTTAATCAATGCATAGTAGAATTCTTACTATAAGCTTATAGTAAAATCACATCTCTACCACTTATGTACAAACTAGAAACAAAAATCAAAAGGCCTTTGTGTAGGTTGTAATGGGGCTTAGGTATGGTATGATTGAGATAATAAAAGAGTTTAAATTGAAGGAAATTTACTTAAGAAATATTACAAGACTTGTTTACAAAACACATAGGTCTTTTCAACGCAACTCAATTGATATTGTAAACTTATTCTCTTCTTTTTCCTTCTTTTTTATTTTTATTCTTTTTTCTCATAAAAACATTGAATACCACAGTTCAAAAAATATTGGACCTTTCATAAATTTCAAGTCTCAACAAGTAAATAATGTAAAAAACCTTTAAGGCTCAAAATAATCAATAGGTCTTCAAAGAAAGATAGGAATAAGATTAATATATGGGTAAAATTAATGAAAAAGGCTAAGGCTCAACTGTGTTATTTCTAAAGGTAAATTTTAGGATATGGTAATTTTCAAAGAAAAAGGATTAAACAAGTTGGCTAATCTAAGTGGCTTTATTATTGGTCTCAACATACATAATAAAGCAAGTTCTAGAATTATCCTACTATACATGATAACACGCATATGAAAGAATAAAAAGAGCTTTAAAAATTTTATGAAATTTGCTCTTTAGGCTTAAAAACTCACGAAAAAAGGGTTTTTATGTGTGTGTAAATAATATGATTTCATTCAACTTGAAAATTTCAATGATTACGAAAAATATGACTTAGAAAACTAATTTCATTCTAACCATCATCCTTTTGCACCAATTCAAATCAACAGTCAACAATAACATATATTATTCATAGACAGATTCAATTAAGTCAGGGCGTCAATTAATAAAATTGATAATCAAGATTATAATAAACTTGAAGAATTCAGTTAAAAATTTAGTAAGCCCATCCCCACACTAAAAATTAGACATTGCCCTCAATGTTCATAATATAGTTAAATATGCAAGTGAGAGGGTTATTTGGTATTTTCTTGATTGTGGTGATTTCTTGATTTTGATCCATCCAATGCTAACTTATCCTTGCAAAAGTAAAAGAAAATAAAGGATAAAAAGAAATAAAGGAGATGATAATAAAAATAACATAATTGAAAACAATCAAATAATAAAAATGAAATAAAAATATGAAAGTAATATAACAAAAGAAAATCCTAAATCTTAGGCAGCCTCCTAAGGAGTGCCTGGTTAACGTCTTTAGCTTGACGTATCTTTTGTACTCAAGGTGGCTTGGTTAAACTGATTTTTTCATTATTAACATCAAGCTCACCCCTAAGATATAACTTTACTCGATGGCCATTAACTTTAAAGGTACCTTTGTGCGGATGACTCACCTCAATTACGTTATATGGGAATATATTCTCTACAATAAATGGTCCTGACCATCTTGATTTAAGCTTATCAGGAAATAATCGTACGCGAGAATTGTACAAAAAAACATGATCCCCCTTCTTGAATTATCGAGATTGCTTAATTATTCAGTCATGATAATTTTTGACTTTTAGAATTTCAATAAGCCATAAGCCACCATTCGTCCATTTCGTTAATTTGGAAGTTCCTATTTTCACCTACACTTTGAAGATCAAAGTTCATGAGTTTAATAGCCCAATATGCTTTATATTCTAACTCAACTGGGAGATAACATGCTTTCCTATAGACCATCCTATAGGGTATAGTGCCAATTGGTGTCTTATACGTTGTCCTATACGCCGACAGAGCACCTTCAAATTTAATTGACTAATCATTCCTTTGACACTCTACATTTTTCTCCAAAATTCGCTTAAAATCCCTATCAGATACCTCGAATTGACCACTAGTTTGAGGGTGATATGGGATGGTAATTCTATGATTAGTTCCGTACCTTTTAAGCACTTTTTCTAATCGTGCAGTGGAAAAATGCGTACCCCTAACGCTGATTATTGCCCTAGGTGTGCCAAAATGAGAAAATAGACCTTTAACGAATTTCATGACCACCCTAGCATCATTCGTTGGTAAAGCTTGTGCTTCCACCCATTTAGAGACATAATCAACTGTTACTAAGATACATTTACGCAGTGTTTGGTTACTGTCTTCGTCGATGGAGACAGATAACAAAACAAAAAAATCATGTGCTTTGCAGTGTTTGCGCTTATCATCTCTACTTACTTTTGTTCTGACTCCAAATGACAGAAACATAAATTTTTTATTCCTTCCAAAACTGAAGGACAAGATTTCTTATCCCCGTGACGGAAACAAAACACAATAGCAACTTCCAGAAATACCCCTCTCCCCCAATAATATAATCAATTAAAATATAATTAATTATAATTTAATTAATTATAATTTAATTAATTAATTAATTAATTAATTAATTACAATATTTTAATTAATGAATGAATTATGTTTTAATTAATTATATTGTAGTTAATTAATTATT
>JANQBM010000007.1:8154055-8190039 GCA_025594535.1 Erythroxylum domingense
AAATAAAATAGTTTATCTAACAAGACCACAGAATTTAATCAATTCATGCTTAATAATAATAAAAATAAAATTCGGGGACCAACAAAGCAACATAGTGATAGCTTATTCCTCCCTAAGGTCCTACCTTTTGATTGTTTAGGCATCCATAAATTTTATTCAAATTCCTTGTAATGCTTCGTAAGTGTCCTTAATACACCAGTAGATTCACCTTTAACAAAGTCATTGTTTTATTGGTCCTCTATTCAACATGTCCTCGTGCAAATTGTGACTTGTAACATATGTATGTACAGTGTCAAAGATTGTAATCTCTATTAAGGAACTAATTCTTAATTCATTTTATTTTTCAAAAAATAAAGAATTTAATAAAAAAATTATGATTTTTAATTATATATTGTTTCAAACTAAGAATTAATATATGTGAAAAATGTTTCAAATAATTCCCAAAATTTAGTTTACCTCAATTTTTCAATTTTAAAACCTTATGAATTATTGAAATTGATCCCTTTTAATTTAAAATAATTAAAATGACTAAGGTACAATTATAACTAATATTTAACTTGACATCGCTTATTTTGACTCTTTAATAATTAATTTTCAATTCTCTTTAATTTTATCTTCATATACTTCAATAAATTATTTCCAACTAAATTTGAAATTTATTTCATTTTAATGATGTTTAATAATTTTTCTATTTTGAAAATACCAAATTTAGACAACTACAATGGTACGTACCTCTACTTACAATCTTTCATATACTTGAAATAAATTGTAAAGTGCAAAAAATATTATTAAGAAAGCATTGTTATTGTTAGGAAAAATTATTTTCAATACGCTAGCTTTATACTAATTTATCGCATTCTTTTGTGATCTATAAAAAATATATATTTGTATGTATCCTGTTATAATATTATTAGTGGCGTAACTTAATTCCTATTTAGAACATTTTTATGCCCTACAAAAATTAAGTAAAACTTGCTGCGAGGCAGTTTATTGTAGACTTATTGACTTGTTGGGCCCGTTTATGGGAAGTAAAACCAGAGCCCATGAAAAGTTTAACTTGTAGTCCTTTTTCTCCCCAAAAATCCATAGAAACGAGAGAGAGGGAGAGAGAGAGAGATGGCATCGTCGGTGGTGAAGGGTGTGTGGAAGTCTATCAGAGAAAAAGGCATCGGGACCTTTCTCCGGCAACTGAAAGAAGAAGGCTACATGTCATACTCACACACACTCTCTCTATCTGCTTCTCTTTTTCTCTTTTTCTAATTTTGATTTTTTGTCCTAAAATACCCTGGACTTCAATCTGGGTTTTTTGCATTCTTGACAAATGAATGGTTGCTGGTTACTAACTTTCTTATGTTTGCTTACTCGCAGTAATTGCCTTTCCGATGGAAATTTATTGTAAGTGAAAATTTTTTTTCTCTCATGCTCTGGCTCCAATTTCTGATTGCTTTAGAACATGTGATTACTACTTCAAATCGATGATCCTTGCAATTAAATTATTCTTTTCGAACCTGATTTATTTAGAGTCTATAATCCTATTACTTTGCATGATTTTAGGCAGACTAAGATTCATAATATTGGGGCTAAGCTTGTTGGAGTTGACAAATTCGGAAACAAGTATTATGAGAAACATGAGGACACTATACATGGTCAGTGTTTGTTTGTTTTTTTTTCATTCACAACCTTCTGTAAATGCAGTATCACGACTTGCATTGTTTTGTATATTCCCTTTTACACATTGAGGACTTACACCTTGTGGTACACAGAATTTATTCTTTTTGCGGATCATCTGACTCTCTAGCTCTAGATGGTGGGTACTAATCCAGTCTATTCATGTTACGTGGAGTTGGATACCATGTATTTGAGTAGGCAGACAAAGATAAGTATAAACAAAACTTTCCTAGGAAATATCTTGGCGTGTCCAAATGAGGGCTCAAAAAGCAATTATGAACTAATGGGAGAGGCTGATCTTGGGGACTGATGGATATTGAAAATGATGTCACATTAACATTGGCATATGGAGTTGCACCTGATATGAGATTGAAATTAGTATGCATCTCACAATATAGCTTGGGCTGGAATGAAGGTTTCTGTTGCTGGATACAAGAAACTGTGTTTGGTGGATTAATCTTGTGGGGCAAGTTTTGTTGCCCTTCTCATTCAGTGGATCTATTCAGGATAACATTTTGATTTCCTAAATGAGATGACCCTCTGTTGAGTTCCTAATAATGAACAAAGTCTTATTCACATCAAGGTCGTATAAATGAAAAATTGATTCACTTTGTTATGAGATTTCAAATATTTCAAGAACTCCAATAGGTGAACATGAGGCATGTGTAAGAAAATAAAATCATGTCGGGAGTAGCTGAGACAGCTTTGTTGCAGAAATCTGCAGATTGGTTTTACATTCTTTAAATAGCTACATCCCACTTGGTTTCAGAGAAAGTGAAATCTTCCTTATTGCATAGGTGTTTTTCTATTCTTTTAGCAAACAGAAATATTTGTGTGTCGGTGTATGCCTCTACATGAATCCAAAAGACAAGGGGATATACTTCAATATTGTTAAGATAATTTAAAATTGTTACAGGCCCAATAAGCCAGTCTCTCCTTCCTTCTTTTCCTCCTTCCGTTCATTTTTTTTCTTTTCCTTATTTCTTTGGATCAAGTGAGCAATTTATTAAGATATGCTTCTTTTTTTGTGCATTCAGCAACCATTAGAACACTGTTCAGTGATAGATAATGCATTGTAATGTTTTTGTATCCCTTTTGTGCATCAAGATCATACATACCCCTTGACGAAAGTTTACTTGAAATTTATGAGTTGCTATTTCTTCAATAATTCCATGCTGTCCTATCAGTTTTGTGATTCATGTTATATCATTTGTGATATTTTACAGGAAGGCACAGATGGGTTGAATATGCAGAGAAGAGTCGCTACAATGCTTCTCAAGTACCACCAGAGTGGCATGGCTGGCTGCATTTCATAACAGATCACACGGGAGATGAGGTTAGAATTGAAAAAGCATACATCTTTCTGTTGTTTTTACTATATTATGGTGGCACATTGAAGACCTATGGGTTTGTGGCTCACTGGGAGGTCATAGAGATAAGCTTTCCACTATGATTCAAATCCTTGTAAAGACCTATGCATTTTCTGGTGAACCCAAGAAAATAATTCATTAGAAAAAGTGTGTATCTTTCTGTTGTCTTTACTATATTATGGTGGCATATTGAGTACCTATGGGTTTTGTGTCTCACTGGGAGGTCATTGAGGTATTGCTTTCCACTATGATTCAAATCCTAGTAAAGACCTATGCGCTTTCTGGTGAACCCAAGAAAAATGTGTGTATTGAGTAACATGCTATTAACTATTGCAGCTCTTAATGTTGAAACCCAAGAGATATGGGATTGATCACAAGGAGAATCTGTCTGGAGAGGGTGAGGAGTTCATATATCATTCTAAGGGACATGCCCTCAACCCTTCACAGATAGACTGGACAAGGTATCAACCTTGGCAGCCCACCAAGCCAGAGTGATCTGCTGCATCCACTTACTTCCTGTAAACATGGTGAATGACGGTCATAAAATTCCTTTTACCATGAATAAATATTTAACTTTATTTCTCAGTCCATAATGATTTGGCATTTTCTATGCTAAGAGACTGTTAATGGTAATTTTCTTTTTCTCTGAAAGTTTACGTAATTTTGAAATGTCGGGAAGAAGCATTTGACAGATTTTTTCAAAATGACTATTTTATGGTCTGTTTTAAGTTTGGCTATTCTCTGTGCTCTTGCTTATTGCGTTTACTGTATTTCTTTTGCTGAAAGCTGCTAGGAGAAGGTTTCGAAGTATTCTCTCTATACAGTGATACAGCAGGGATGGTCAAATCTTAAACCAAATTGTAGGAAAAGATGAGTTTCTATTCTTTTGTTTCTTTTCTCATCTAAACTAAAAAACTTGCGCAATCTCATTTGTTCGGAGATTTCATAGATTAAACTAGCTGAGATTGTAAGAGAATTGGACAAAATGCTCTGCCCTTCTGGTGAGGTAGTCTTATCAGGGCATCTCTTTGAAGGAGAAGTCCATAAGGTAGCAAGTGCAGGATACTGTAGTTGGACTATTATTGATCATTAAAATGTGTAGCATAGAGCAATCACTCGGCAGAGAATAACCAACTCAATCAATTGGTCACTAATAAAATGCATTATTAGTAATAATGTTCCCTTTTTATAGGTTCTTGGTCATTTTATTGATTTTGTAGGGACAGTGCACAAGTAGTGTACAACTGTTGCCTCAGCGAATTCAAATGGACATACATTTGGCATTATTCATTATTTATTTTTTATTTCTAAATAACAACTTTTGTAGTTAATATTTTATTTTTTAACCTATCATGTACAATTTGGACCTTAGATTTTTATGACCTTCGATTACTCATATGAGAAAAGAATCTCATGTACTAATTCGTAATAGCATTGGGAGCAGTGATTTATTACTAACCGAGTATCTAATAGTTTTTGATAACCATCAAAATATAATTTTTAGGGGTAAAATTTATGGTGTCAACTTATAGGGTTTATTATTATTTTTAATAGAATTAGTAGCAGGTTATAAAATTGAATATTTGGGTATTAAATTTGGTTTATTTTATATTGCTTCTTCTTTAATTACAATTATTAGCTGCCATGATTATTAGAGATTCCTCTGCGAAAAATATAAAATATAAAATATAAAAGAGTAAGATTAGGCAATTTTTAAAAAGTCAAATTTCAAAAATAAAATTGAAACAAAAAGTAAGAGATCAAGTTGCAGGATCTTTAAGTTTTTGAAATGCCGTAAATTCTACTTGAGTTACTAAATCAGATCAATACTAACAAACATATCTCTAAAATAAGGTTGAAGTGTCATACCAAATGTTTTTGAAGAAGAAGAGCAGAGAAAACGTGTATTGTTATGAAAAACACCACCGGTTATAAATTGAACTAGGCTTAGATTGTAGGTTAAGATTACTAAACACTTGACTATGGCATTGCAAGCGACTTTAGCTAAGCATGTCCAGGAGTTTCTTCTATTGTCCACACACAAATCGAAAGGTTATCTAATATCACTTTGATATGTCTTAGTCGAGCATAAAGATGCAAACATAACTTATTGGTGTGAGTAGTCAGTTTCCTATCTTTGTATAGGCCCTTATAGTACCTATTATAACTATTGTGTACATCTCTTTATCATAAGTCAGAGTAATTTAAGATTGTCTTAATCAAGGTTTTAAAACCGGACAGGACTGGCCAGTTCGATCCGAAAAAGTTTGAACCGACTAATGATCCGGTTCAGTTTTACCTAATAACTTCTATGTATTAAAACCATCTAGTTTATCAGCGAACAGGTTGGTGTTTTGTTGAACCGATGTATTACTGTACAAAGGCTACTTCTTTCATTTCATCAAAAGCTCTGGCTTCTTCTCTCCTTTTCACCGCCTTCTCTTTACTATCTTATGATCTTCTCTTCATCATCTCTCACTACTTCTATAGATATAGAAATCAAGCTCTTCTCTAACACCGAAATCTTTTCCATCAACACCCTGCACCTTTATACGAGTATAGACACAATGTCGAGAACAACATTATTAGTTACAACCATTAAAATATCGGCCTCAATAACGAGACTGTGATGTGCAATGGAGATCTGGGTCTTGGTTTCTCGGAGCCCAAAGTTGTTGGGTTAAGCATTGTCAGATGCATACTCACTCCAGCTAACGCCGTGAGCATCGAATTTTAACAAACTAGAAGTGACAAATGCATCTAATACGCCATCCTGGATTAGGTCTCTGATAATAGCATATAATAAATTGTTCCGACAGCCTTCTCCAACGTTTGCAAAGTTGAAGATGATTTAAAATAAACTTCTTTAATTGATTTAATATTGTATTATCTAAATTGACTTTTCTCTATTGAACAGCAATCATATGTGATAAATGAAATTAAATTGTATCGTGGTTTAGAGAATTTTGCTAGATCATCAGCAAAGAGAGAACTGATGATAAAAAAATGCAGCCAGGTAAGTTTTAATGTTTTATACTTTTAATTCTTTATTTACTTATTAATAATATATATTTTTATTATAATTATTAATTTAAAATACAAATGAGTGATAGAAATTATTTGGTGACAATGCTCCAACATTGAGAAAACTCGCTAGTAGGTTACTCAATCAAACAACTTCTGCATAAGATTGTGAATGTAATTTGAGTGTTTTTGAATGTATTCATATAAAGAAACGAAATCATTTGAAACATCAAAGACTTAATGAACTTGTTTATGTTATTTATAATCTGAGAATAAAGAACATATATTTTATAGTTTTGTTTTTATTTTAATAATTTTATTTTTATTATTGACTTTCTAATTTCTCTATTATATGTTCAGAGCACTTACTAAGAAGAGAATATATGATCTAATTGATATTGATTGTATTGAACATGAGACCTTAACTCTCTCAATGCATATATATAATCACATTACCAAGCTGCATCATAATATATCATAATTCCTGATTTGAAACATCATTATATACTAGATAACCTTTAGATCCAAATAAGGTTGGAACACTTTATCCACTAATGCCATGAATGCAGTCGA
This sequence comes from Erythroxylum domingense, assembly GCA_025594535.1. NCBI lineage: Eukaryota > Viridiplantae > Streptophyta > Magnoliopsida > Malpighiales > Erythroxylaceae > Erythroxylum > Erythroxylum domingense. Next base: position 8,160,691 of record JANQBM010000007.1, read on the forward strand.
GGCATTTTTCAACCTAAAAAGATATTGCCAAAAACTCAATGTGCCCATATCTGGTTCTCGAAATTCTTAAGTAACTAATTTCTCAGATGGGATAATGTTATCTCATGCTTTCACAATCTCTTAATTGACTTCTTTTCTCGAATGATTTTCTCCCTTCATTAGATTTCTTCTGATTTCTTATCGACTTATTCTAATGTCAGACCATTCTTACTAGTTTCTCCACACATTTTAGTTTCTTTATAAGTCTCAAATTTTCAAGCATAAACGTCAAATCTAAGTTGTACATTTTGAATATGTTAGTATAGAGTACATTGTGGCCTACATTCCTTTAGTAATAGCAATAACATCTTCTCCAATTCATGAACCCAATAACGTAGTTGGGGTTGCTTTACATCAAACAGAATGTATGTAACATCATGTTCCCATATTAAGGGTTAGAGCCCTAGAATACTGTACATGAGAAATATTAATAAGAGAGTAGAGAAATACACTTCATGCTCATGCATAATATAGCTTACATACACGTGAATTTGATTATTGCACACATTACAAGAATTTGTTCATACAATCATTTGACATTTTCGGGTATAAATGATTGTTTTAAAGTAATTATGACATGAATTATGGATTATATGTCTTAAAAATTGTTTTGGAAAGTATAAATAGTGATTTAGAATTTTTTGGTGAAATTTGAGAAAAATTTTAAATTAAGGGTACTTTTGAACTAGGAAAATGCCAAGTGGTGAGACAATTGATGAATAGTAGCAGTAATAATTGTCAAATGCTAGTAGAAATTTTGGCAAATGTCATAGAAAATTGGGAGTCAATAGGATTAGAAATTGGAAACAAATGGGCTAGTATTTAAAAGAACCAAATGGAAACCACAAATAAGTTACAAGTGGCAAGTGACAAGTGTTACTTGCCTTGCCACTTATTTTAACCCACGATGCTTAAGGTGAAAGACCATCTTTTACCTTGTCTTTCATTTTAATTCCAACTCTCATCTTCTTCGTTGCTTTCTTCTTCTTCTCCTTCAAGATTTTTGCTTCACCAAACTTCATTAACGTTACACCTTGCTTTCATCCATCATTTACTACTTCCATTTTATTGCTTCACCAAACTTCATTAACATTACACCTTGCTGTTATCCATCATTTACTACTTTCATTTTATTGTCTTCATCATCTTACCATAAGAAAACCTAACCTACCCCCTTCACGATGATGATTGTGTAGCTCAAAGAGTTAGGGTTTCTTGGTGATTTTGAAGATCTTGAAGCTTAAAAAAGTAAGTAGCATGTTATTCTTCGTGATATGTTGAGTGAAATATGCATGATGATAGTTAGATGTTGAAAGATAATGAAATGGTGATGAAAACATGTTAAAACATGGAAGAAAAAATTGAGCTTATAGATTTCTTGGTTTTACATATAAGATGATCAATATTTCACAAATTGATGTAGAGATTATTAGAGTTAGAATGAGTCCTAAAATAGTGTAGAAAGAAGTGCAAAAAAATTGGTTTGTAAATGGATGTTCATGTTCTATTTTTCTTAGTATATAACGTGTATCTCTTTGGTTGTTATAGAGATGAGTTAAAATGAGTTTGAATTCAATGAAAAGGAGTACTATGGTTTCTTGAAATGGGAAGAATTAGTGTGATATTTTAGAAGTGAAATAAATGTGATAATAGAGTAAGATATGTGTGCAGAAAATATGATGAATGTGTGTATATGATATGTTCTGTTTTTGGTGTTGATGACCAATCATAGAACATGAATTGTTTGTGATTGATATTGATCTGGAATGGAAGTAGGAAATCAAGAGGGAATAATGAGGACATGAGCTAGAAATGATAGACTAAGCAAGAGAGACGAACTAGGATGAAAATGATGATGAAGTGTGCTGGAATGTATTAGCTGTAGTGTTTTCACTAAACCTGCATCTGTATTTTGGGCATATATTGATCTATAGATATCCAAATGGGATTATTTTTGATATATATTAAAATAGACACATATGGATACAATTTTGATGAAGAAATTTAATTTGAATTCTGTACCTAAGGGTCTTGAAATTTTTCTTGAAGTTGAGAACTGTGTGCTGTCGTGATATGCAAATAGTCTATAGTATTTTAGGTATAACTTTCATAATACTGAATCAAACTATATGAATTTGATGTCATTAGAAACTTAATACATAGAGGAAAATTTGTTTAGAAGAAGGTTTTGTCTAAATACCTCATTTTGTAGGTCATAATGGTCATACAAAACTGACCTGAAAATATAGTTGGAAAAGCTGGAAAAATGGGTATGACTTTTACATGAAATATGTTTCTTTTATGTGATGTTGAGACAACAATTGATAAGATACTTTCCTATGATGCATTTAGGTTTGAATGAAGCTTGAAATCAACCTAGTATGATGCTTGAATAAGTGATTAAATGTGTGATTGCTTAGGGTGATAATTGACGTTAAAATTAAGGAAATAGATTGAGATTAATAGGATTAAGTAAATCGATAGATTTTGCAGCAAGAGACCTAACTTTTGTTATGGATCTCGGATTAATGTCATTTAAGTATGCTTTCGAAGAGGACTCTGATTTCTACAACTTACATGAAGACTATGAGGAGAGATTTTGTTATCTAAAAGGTCCAAATTTCACATTTCTGTAAGTGTCTAGTGAATGTCCGCCCAGCGGACATGATATTCCTCCAAACGGACATAAGCGGAGCTGGAAAGCTGGAAAACTCGAGAAAGTATACCCAATAGACATGAAGTTTTCCTAATGGACATTTACTGGTCGTTTGGACTAAAATTGCTCCGAAAGACAGTATATATAGGTATATGTCTTCCCTACGGACATAAGGTCTGCCTAACGGACCTAGACCCGATGAAATTGTGAGAATGACAATGTGAACTGAATGAAAGTGATCTTATGAATGCTAATGAGATTCAAAGGAGATGAATGATGAGTATTTAGTATAGATGGATGAGAATTGGGTATTATGAGAGCATATAATGCTGTAAAGAAATGACGAGTAATTGATGTAGGATACTAGAATAACCAAATGTTCTTGAGGTGTAAACCTAAGAACAAGTTAGACACATACAGATGATAAGGTTTGAAAGATCAAGAGGCGTGATTAAGGAAACATACCCGGAATAGTCAATATGAGCATGCATTATACATTACACACACACACACACACACATATATATATATTTGTGTGTGTGTGTGTGTATATCTAAATGTCTATATGATGTGCAATTAATAATGCATGTGCAATATTTGTATTGCATAATGTTGATATACAAGATAGAATGTCAACATCTAGTCATTTCTGGATCATAAAAGCTAATGCTAATCTGGAGCGTATTGTGAGTCGACCTAGATGTTCTCACTTTCATTGTTTGTTCTATTTAAATTTATATATTGAATTATTACTGAATGTGAATGTTATTGAGACAATTTCGGATATCTTAAGACCGAGGAGTTTGATAAATGTGACAACATAGAAAGTGTTTCATTGAATGTGCATGTGAATGAAATAAGTGATTCTCAACATTATTGTTGAATGCTGGACTAAGGTCCGATAATAAATATGAATGTGAATTTGAAACTGAAATCAAGTGACTGATTGAATATATGTGAATGTGATGCATTTCATTACATAAATGCATGATAACATAAAGGTTGTTATGACTGGAGTAGCCATCGAAAAAGAGCTTAAAGCTTAGAAATTAAAAAAGAGCTTGAAGCTCAGAAAGTGATTAAGAGCCAAAGGCTCGGTATGTAAAACGAGTCATGTATCCTCAACGGATAAGGGATAATTATTAATGAGCCTAGTATCTACAATAGATACGGGATAGTTACAGGCACTCGATCACAACAATAATAATTGGAAGTGAGTCTCATAATCAAATGATTGAAATAAATAGTTTGCATGATTTCTGAATGAGAATATGAATTAAGTGAATATAAAGTGTACGTAATTCAACACGATGATTAGTGAAATGATGTGAATTACGTGATTACATGAATTGATGTGTTAGGTGAATTGAGTGAGCGATCGAGGATGGTCCATTCACTAAGTTCGCAAAACTCACCCCCAAATTTGCAACATATTTTTTAGGCTCAAAGGAGACACCCAGTTAGACCAACTAAAGTCTAACCACTGCATTTGAGTAAGAGACAGAGGTCGGGATCAGTTGTCATCTGTATATGTCTGTGTAAATTTAGTATTAAATATTTTATTCCGCAAGCTTCATTTATTGTATAAATGAATTATGTTTTTAATAACAGTTATGATCAAATACATTTTGAATTTATAATGGGCCCAAAAGATATTGAAATTTCGACAATGTGTTTAATGTTTGATTAAATATGAGTTTGTAATAACAATTGTAATTGGTGATGTTTTAAATAAAATGAGCCAAAACGATTATGAGTTTTTCAAAAAATGTGTGTGCTGCTTAAATTTTTTTTAATGGTTATGATTAACTGACTATTCTAGTACATCACCCTGGTAGAGTGTATTCTCGAATACTGTCGGTGTGTTCGGGAATATGCCTTATAGGAGTGGGATGCTACAATGCATCCATTCCCTGTAGCATATTCAACTTTTTATGCTTAAGTCCCATTTTTAACTAACTCCAATATTCACTTCTGATTTGTTCAATAGTCATTCATTTCTAAAAATGGAACATTTGACTTACATGATATAATTTGATGAAAGTCTTTATCAAAAGAAGATTTCTCTCCTCAATCATCTGTACTCTTTACATACTCTTAATTAGTTAACTATATTCATAAATCACTTTTCAGACACTCTTAATACCTCAATAAGATCAATTTCAACTGTTCATGATATCTCAATAAGATCAATTTCTATCATATCTTACATGATCAAAATATTCTTTATAATAAAACTCAGTGAAGCTATAGGCATATTCATTTACTCTTATACCTTGATATGTTCCATCAAGATCATTACATCTTATCTAGAGATGTATTTTCTACAAGTCACTAATTAAAATCTTACGCTAAAGATACCCTAATCTTATTTGATTCTAAACAACATTTCTCCCTTTGTGCTAGCCCACGATTGTGACAGAACCAAATAATCTCAACCAAGATTGTGGAGATTATGCCACAATCGTGCCCTGCTTCTTTTTCCTCGAATTCATCAATCATAGTAACATCATTTACACTTTCAATCTATCCTTAATTGATCACTAAAAATGTTTTCATACGCCACCCTGAGTCATCTCATAAATTTAATTATGGAAATTATGACTAGAGAATATTAAATAGGTCATAGATCACTTCTTATACCATCTCCAAGCATATAATACATAAGGGCTTAATAATATCACTTGTCAAGGTGATCACATTATCAGATATGCACTTACAATAACAAATCAACTTAACCTTAAGAACTTATACATATATCTCTATCATTTATCTCATCTTCTAAACCAACCAAACCAAACCAAACATACCCAAATTCTCGCCTAAGGAGAGTATGGGGAGGGTAAGATGTACGCAGTCATGCCCGCATCTCTGATAGAGATACAGAGACTATTTCCTGACAGACCCCCGGCTAAGGTAAAAGCAACAACAAATAACAACAAATAAACAAACACAAATAACAAAAATAAACACAAAAATAAACACACACAAAAACAAACAGACCAGACCAATGCAAGTACATCACTGTATAAGTATAACAATATATGTATATGCATAGAGACTATAACCTATAGAATGCACAGGAAAATGAAAATATATAAATACATGAAGATGTAAATATGTGAGCAGGCATAAGCAGAGATATATAAAAATTAAAATCAAGAAATTAACGTAATGAAAATACCAATAAAATAAAATGAATACCAATAACATAAAAGTACACTAGGTAAATAATACATATTTATATACATATACACTTCCTATATGGCCTACTCCTGATCTATCGTCTGCTATCTATTATAGCAGAGGTGAAACCTAACCATTTCTTATATGAGACTATAATCCCACCCTAAACGTGTTCTACTTATCCTAGGCAGAGGTCATATCCTCATGGGGCTTCAGTAGGAGGGCAAGCGGTCGTGCGGAGGTACGGTCGACCGATAGACAGACTATCTACCAAACTAGGAGTCTACAGCTAATTTGTAGCCCGTCAAATCTGTGAAGGGCTACATATAAGAATGACAGGTCGAAATAAAAAACAAAAAACAAAAATAAACACGTATTACATTTACTACTTTAGACCACTCTAAGTGTCGACCTATAGCTCTTTGTCTCCCGCACTTCAAATCACAGGTCATGTTCTCAAAGCAGTCTAAAGCCCGATTTACCCCTAACGCCCCTGCGCGCCCTATACGTCTAATATCAAAATTCTAAGTCGCCAACTATTTCTATCGGGTGTTATATCCTCAGAAAGATTTAGCGCCTGTAGGTCCAGTCTGATCTGCTCCTCCCATGTCCTCCTTGGCCTCCCTCGACCTCACTTTCCTTCGACTTGAATCCCTTTAACTCGCCTGACTGGTTCCGTCACACTTCTTCTACGCACGTATCCGAACCATCACAATCTCTACTCCCTTAGCTTGTCGCCGATAGTCGCGATGCCTAACATCTCTCTGTACACCCTATTTGGTATTCTATCTAACATCGTACAACCACACATCCATCTCAACATTCTCATTTCTGCTACTTCAAACTTTCTCACTTGCGCTACCCTCATAGGCCAACATTTAGAGCCATAGAGCATAGCTAGTCATATGGTCATCCTATAGAATTTTCCTTTCAGCCTTAGTGGAAATTTCCTATCACATAGGACTCCACTTGCCACTCTCCATTTTACCCATCTAGTGTAGATGCGATGAATTACATCGCTCTCAACATCTCCATCCTCTCATATGATAGAGCCTAGATATTTAAAACTATCCTTCTGGGTTATCGCGTAAGTTCCAATCCGAACTTCTTGTCTGTCATCCTCTGAACTCTGTGCAAAATTACATGCCATGTACTCGATCTTTGATCTACTTAACCGCAGACCGTTTGACTCCAAAGTCTGTCTTCACATCTCTAGCTTCCTATTAACTTCTTATTTCGCCTCTCTGACCAATACAATGTCATTTGTGAACAACATACACCGCGGTACCTCATTTTGTATGTCCTGCGTGATGACATCTATTATTATCGCAAAAAGAAACGGGTTTAAAGCTGAACCTTGATGCAACCCTATATCCACCGGAAAATACTTTGTATCTTCCACTGGCATTCTCACACAAGTTCTAGCGGCCTCGTACATATCCTTTATAGTCCTGACATAGGTACTAGTAACGTTCTTCGCTGCTAAACATTTCCAAATGAATTCTCGTGGCACACTATCATATGCCTTCTCTAAGTCAATAAAGACCATATGTAAGCTCCGCCTATGCTCTCTATATTTCTCCATCAGCCGTCTTAATAGATGGATTGCTTCAATAGTTGATCTCCCAGGCATGAATCCAAATTGATTCTCTTTCACTTGTACTATTTTGTGCAATCGTTGTTCAATAACTCTCTCCCACAGTTTCATAGTACGGCTCAGGAGTTTGATGCCTCTATAGTTTCCACTTGTGCGTCTTCCTTGTTCTATAGATCGGTACTACTCCACTACGTCTCTACTCCGCTGACATTCTCCCCGTGTGCAAGATAGCGTTGAAAAGAGTTATAAGCCATTGTACCCCCACCTCTCCTAGACACTTCCACACCTCAATAGGTATCTGATTAGTGCCTACTGCTTTCTATCTTCCCATCTTGCTGGGGATTCTTTCACCTCCTCTTCAGAGATTCTTCTAACATCATCACACTGCATTCCCTGGGTTCTCTCTACTTCTCTACTCTCTATACTAGTGCCTTCATGTTGCACCTTGTTAAACAGTTGTTGAAGTAGACTTCCCCCCTGTCCTTAATGTCTTTATCTCCCAAAAGTGTTCTCCCGTCTTCTCCTTTTATATGCCTAACTGTGTCGATATCTTTACTCTTTCTGGAACGTGCCTTAGCGAGCTTATAGATATCTTGTTCGCCTTCTTTAGTATCCAATCTTTGATACATCTCTTCATAGGCCTTTATTTTTGCCCTCTGAGACTACTTTTGTCGCTTCTATTTTTGCATGTCGGTATTCCTCCCTTCTTTTGGCTCTCTCTTGCTCATCAGTAGTTGCCATCAATCTTTTGAGATTTTCCTGCTTTGTCTTAACCTTTATTTGTACCTCGTCGTTCCACCACCACGATTCCTTATCCATTCTTCTTTTGCCATAGGTAACTCCTAACATCTCCTTTTCCTGTTCTCGAATAGTTGTAGACATGACCGTCCATAAACGGTCTGCCTCCCCTACTCGTTCTATCGTGCAAACTGGAGCAATGGTATTTCAAAAGTTTAACATCGTAGCTCCCTTGAGATTTGTCCTGAGTATCCTTTCTCGCTGTGCTCGAACAGGTTCTCTATTCTTATTTCTCCATGCAACATCTGTAACTAATAATAGATGTTGCAACGCTACTTTTTCCGTTAGAAGCACCCTGCAGTTTCTACAACTAATTCTGTCCCCTTGATGTACAAGAGCGTGATCGATTTGTGTATTGCCTCCTCCACTCTGGAAAGTGATTAAGTGATCATCTTTCTTCTTAAAGAAAGTATTAACCACCATCAGGTCATGTGTTGATGCAAAGTCTAGCAGCTCCCTGTCGTCATCATTCCTTACACCAAAGCCAAAACTTCCGTGTATCTTGTGGTATCCGTCGACCCCTACTCTAACGTGGCCATTAAAATCTCCGCCGATGAAGATTTTTTGGTCTCTAGGAATGGTAGTTACCACATTGTCTAACTTATCCCAAAATTCCTTTTTCTCATTATTCTCCAACCCGACATGGAGTGCATAACCACAAACTATATTCACCGACTCTAGTCCGACAACTAAAGTTATCGTCATAAGTTTATCCCCAAATCTCTTCACCTCCACTACATTGCCGTTGTATTTCTCTGACACCATAATTGCTACTCCATTTCTCTTACTTTCATTCCCTGAATACCACAATTTGTACCCTCGAAGTTCCTTTGCTTTCTGCCCTTTCCATTTTGTTTCTTGAAGGCAGACGATATCGATTCTTCTTTTCCTGAATACATCGACGAGTTCAAACGATTTCTCGTTCAAGGTCCCCACATTCCAAGTACTGACACATAAACTTACATCCTGCACCCCCGCTCGCAGTTGCCCCCTACTTCACCCCCTAATCACTGGATACGATCTCTGGTTATCATTACTACTACGCGGGTCTATTATGCAATAGGCCAAATACTAACTAAAAAGTGCAAAAAAGAATAATAAAAAATGGAAGCGAGACAACGCGACAACTCCTTACTATCAAAAACGAGACACCTCTACAACTTTGGGATAAAAACCTAAGTAAGTATAATAGATAAATCAACTAATTAAATACAAGCAATATTAAATACTGATATGAATAAAATCAATATGTACGAAACTATAAGATTTGAGCTACAAAAAATAAGTCCGAAAAATAAGTCCGATAAAGTGAATCATACCTAGGGCAGCCTCAGAACGGCCGCCTAGAAGATCTGATATATGAAAATTCTGGCTGATCTCCAGGGGAGGCGCACGTGCCACTCCCGACCTTATTTTGGGCTGTTCCGACCCTGCAAAAAAGAAACGAGGTGGGGAGGATAATAATAATGGTCTCGAGATCTTTATTGGGGCTTTAGATCATTGTAGATATAAGTTTGAAATTTTGGAAAAATTTCCTCACCGGTGGCTCATATGTGTTTTCCTATTTTAAAAGATATATGGGTCACAGAGAGGGGGGGAGAGAGAGAGCTTAGCAACAGATCCCATTTATCTCATCTTCCAATTATCATTTATTTCATCTTACATACATACGTTCTCAATCAATTCAAAATTATAGAAGCATAACCATCATGAAGTACTAATCATAATTCCACCGACATACTCTTATGTTAAATCATAAACTCTTATCACGATAATCAAACAATCATTCAAGGTCCAAGTTCAATCTCTCAAGGTCATATAAAATTTTTTCTTTCAACTTGGCTTATACACTTTAACTCTTCTCATTTCTATCTATATCTCGGCTTTTCCTCAATCAATCCACGACAATGTATTCACATCCATATCAATTTAAAGATATATATAACCACAGTACAATATTGATGTCATATTCGATGATACAACCATAAATATAAATGTATTGAATCTTTGTCCATCGTATCAAACTTGTAGTATTTCTTATTTCTAGATATCCACAAACTTTCCTTTTTCTTACAGTCAGACAGATCATCATTCTTCTCATTGCTTCTAATAGCTCAAACTTTTAACGAATGTTCATGCGTGTGACTTATGTAAATGAGATTTAGGCTGGGGATCAGTTGTCACTGCATGCTATGACATGTCTAAAATGCATGTAACTTGACACATATTTTGAAAAATACCCATGTAAAATACTAAGCTTCGGCTCTGATACCAAATTGTAGCACCCCACTCTCATAGGGTACATGCCCAAGCATACCGACAGTATTTGAGAACATACTCTACGAGGGTGGCACGTTAGGACAGTCAGTCAACCCATTGTAAATTTTTTTCACGCATCACATGCATATTGAAAAAAAATCAATGAACATTTTCGGCTCATTTTATTAATAAACATTTCCAATCACAAGTTCCACAAATATTAAATACATCATCAGAATTCCAGTAATCGTTTAGGCCCATTACAATTACAAAACGTGTTTAGTCATAATTGTTATTACAAACTGAATTCACGTATACATTATACAAAATTCATATATACATATTCAACAATTGCGGAAAACAAATCTTAATACATAAAGACTGAAGATATAAGTAGGTGCAAACTGATCCCGACTTCAATCTCTTATTCTTATAACATCTCTAAATTTTCAGAATTTCTCATTGATATCAATCATCCATGCTTAAGTTATAACCTCAATTATCACCTTAAATATATTACTCATTTAATCATTTAATCCATCATCAAACCAAGTTCATTTCGAGTTTCATTTAAGTCTAAATGCACCATAAGAAAGTACCTTACTAATTGTTGTTTCAATCACCGTTTAAAAGAAGTGTAATTCATGTAAAAGCCACTCCCACTATCATGGATGATTTCCCATGATCGTGGGTTACACCAACAGAAACTTTCCAGCACTTTAAACACTTCCTGCGATCGTGGGTTATCGAAATCCGAAACTTCCAGCTATAGTCTTCCTTGTTTTCCAGATTTGCAAGTCCTACAAGTTACATATAACATATCTTATGCCTAGTTCATCTTTTCTAGCTTAATTCCTGATCATTTTCATCTCCATTTTAACTCAAAAACACTCATAAAACATTTCATACATTATTGTTCATCAATCATACAAAACGGAACATCAATGTATACATACATTCATCAATGTTTCTTCTCACATTCAACTTCAATATCAACTTCACTTTATCTCTAAACTATCATCTTATTTCTTATCTTTTCAAGACATTACACTTGCCTTTTCTTTAACTTCAAAGCTCCATCTATTTTCTCTCATGACAACTTATAACTCACATTTATCATATACTCAAAATAGAACATATTTATATCATTCCTCTATTTACATTTCTTCCCTCATCTTATACACAAAATTAGGTTATAAACACATTTCTTTATTCATTAAGGATTAAGGTAAATCACAACTAAGGGATCTGATTAAAGATCAATAGGTGTAATTGTTATAAGAAGATATTATTAACAACTTCCCTCAAAATGTGCATGAATCATGATCACCTTATTTGTAAAATTGAAGTATAGTGATCATTTTCTTTGTAAACAGAGAATAATCAATAGATTAGTTAATACTATAGCTTCAACTTGCTTGGTTGTCGACCAAAGGATAGAAAACTTTGGCCTTTATGGTTATTGATATGATTTTTTAAAGATAGTATTTTAGTAACATAGTTAAAAGAAATTGCAAATACAAATATACAAATCTAGCTTTGAAGTCATGTCGAAATATAAATGAAGATCACGAGAACAAGAATAAAGGTAGCAAAATAGAAAAACAATATGGACCTACTATATGGACATAAGATGAAAGTCACATCTTTCTAATTACACTAAACTAAAAACCTAGATGTACATAAATCAAATTAATTTGATATAGACAAATGAAAATTTAAGATGAATCATATTCAATTAAATAATTTGATTGTTCAATGTTATTTGAAGATAAATGATTCTTAGGAGGAGATATTTTTTCATTAGATTATATCCACCCAAATTAGATGTTCTTAATAAGGGAGCAACTTTTTTTATGTCATGAATCAAGTAAAGAATTTTAAAATAGTTTATAAATATATGACAAACATCTCCTTATAAGGTACCTTTTGGGGTGAAGTTAGGTCTAAATTTATTATAGTATCAGAGCCTAAACTTTTTTCAATAGTTTAGAGCGGTACCCGGGCTATTATAGTTCGTGGCCCATCAAATGGCCTATTATAGCTCATTGCTCAATGTCCATTAGATATCCACCCTTCTTTGGACTAATAGTGGTGCATCAGAAATCTCATTAAGCAAGTAAAGAATGTTAAAATGATTTATAAATATATGATAAATCTCTACTTATAACGTCCCTTTTAGGGTAGAGTTAAGCCCAAATTTATTTATTAAAATAATATTTATTGCACCCATGTAAATGACAAAAGTGATAATTGAGATAAAAATAGGAGACTTATTTAGATTTTTGCGAAATAGTAAAGTGAAAACTACACTTTTAATTAATATTTAATTAAATTATTTTTCAGATTACATCAATATTTAGTTGTTACACAATACTTATTACATCACTTAGGTAATCTAAATATTTAGTTGTTACACAATACTTAGTTATTACATCACTTAACCTAAATTGATGACCAATATATTAAAAACGGCCAAAAACTTCATTTTTCAGGCTTTAGGATGTTATCGCGACTATTTTGATATTAGTGGTTGTCAGTAGAATCTCCTTTGCCCTTTGCTCATTTTTCACGCTTTAGGATGTTATCGGGACTATTTTGATATTAGTGATTGTCAGTAGAATCTCCTTTGCCCTTTGCTAGTGCATTATCTTTGTCTTTACCGTGTACAGTAGGAAAAGAAAAATCAGTCCATAGGCTATTTCAATGTCGTATTAACTCCGGAATTAGCTTCAGAAGAAAAGAAAGCTCCTTCTCGGAAAAACTGGGCTTTGCTTTCAACTCCATCTGCCCATTCTCTTCCTCATCACATACTTTCGATGGCTTTAACATGTCCGACACCGCCTTTGTAATCTCTTCAACAAAATCAACTATTACTCCATCTATACCCATCAAATGTTGCATGTGTACTGCTTCTGGCACGTTACTTCACAAGAGCATATAAAAAGTCAGTACTCTTCTAAAGACAAATTGAACTTTGAAGAAAGGAACTGATAATCTAGCGAGCTCTATTGTTTGTTCTTCATGCTTACTTTAGTTCTCCATAAGTTACAAGGGCAAGCTTGGCTTCTTTGATCTTGTTGACTGCGCCAGGATTTGTGAAAACACCCTTGACATGAGACACTATTCCTTGCAAACCACCTTCTAAGCACACCTTTAGGGCCTCCTCTAACGAGTTTCTCCTCACATCATAGAAAATTTGAGTCCCTGCATCTGTTAAAAAGAAAACCTGCAACAATTGAAACGTACGATTTTCATTAGCACCACTACCAGTTAGTGAAACTTTTGAAAAGAGAGGAAAAATTAACATAATTAGAAATGATCCTACAGGATGTGTGTTCTGTAGCGTTCTAATAAGCAGAGCAGCATCGGGATGGAAGGATGAGAAAATAATGGGCCTCTCGTTGGAATGCTCAAACACCACCTAAAGATTCATATGGAAAGATCAAAATTCAGCACTGTTTCACATCATTAAACCCATAAATTAAAACTTGAGAAGTATTAATTTTATACCTTCAGGACAGTTTGAAGGACCCAAATAAGGTGATCTTGCTGGTATACGATGTGATCATCGAATTTGAGTTCGATGTTAAAACCAAGAGAAGGTTTTACAGATTGAAATGCATCTTGTAGAGTGCAGAGTGAATCGTCCTCTTCCACATTCCATCTTACTATTTTCCCATCTTTAGTTTTCCTTAAAAGAGGCTTGCCAATTGTTCCCGTCTCTCTTTGTGGACCATAGCTTCGGAATTCAGACAAGGTCAAATCTGTCACTCTCTTCTCATATACGGTGCCCTGTTCATCAAAAATCCACTTCCATGCCTCATGATTGGTTCGAAATAAGACCTGAGCCAATTAAGTAGGTCCTAGAATAGGTATATTAAAGGCTAAAAGTAGAGCAAGGTGGACTTACATTATCTTCGGAGAGGATAACATCGTCGTGGAAAATGACAGGGCACCCATCTTTGGTCACCTAAACAAATCACACTGTTTCTTTATTTTTTGAGTTCAACTTGGTAATTCTTTGAATTCTTTTTTTTTAAACAAGACGACAAAATAAATTGCCCACAAAGAAAACAAACCAAAATACGACATCATCAGTACAATATCCTTCCTTACAGGAAAAACAAAAGATAAAAAAGGAAGACAAAAAACGCGAAATGTATAGAGTCTTGGGGAAGTCAATGATCCGTAATTTCGCTAAAACGATTAAAGAAAAGGCTAGTCTTACGTGCGTTGACACGGAAGAGGATCTTTGTGCCATTTATCATTAAATTTCATCCACAAACTTCATACATGAAGGCACGGAGGATCCGCGTTGACACGGCTAAATGCATGTGGACTCTGACAGAAACTAATGGTTTGCGGGTGACTGACACTGACAGCGTTTGAATATAACCCCAAAAAAGTAGAGACATGCTAAAAGAAAATACAAAGAACCAAAGAAAATAATGAGAAAATAATCCAGGAATTAAAGAGGAAATAAAACCTAACCTGAACATCAAACTCGATGAAGTCAAGAGGGAATTTAGCAGCAGCGTTGAAAGACATGATAGAGTTCTCTTTAATGGCTTCCATTCTTCGATCTGTGGCTTGAAACTTGTTCTTGCCATGACCTCTATGCCCTATCACCAAGAACTTTGGTATGCTATAGGTCACCCTATTTGACTCTACCCCTATTCATCAATGGGAAAAGATCAATACCCACTAAAATAGAAAAAGAAAGGCAGGAAACGAATACGGAAGTATGATAATGAATGCAACCTTTGGAGAAATAGTTGGAGCGGAGAGAAAAAGAAGCATTCTCTGGGACCTGGTGAAGATGGGGAACATCAGAGACATGAACCGCTTTGAGAGCCATACCGAGCAGCAGAGAGCTTGGGATTTTGGAAGATTGTGGTTTGATGGATGAGAAAAAGGGTTTTAGGAGAAAGGTTATTTTTATAATGGTTGGTGGTGGATATCTGGCTTTTGAAGACAGATCTTGTTTGTTATTGTGAGGAGAAAGGAAAAGAAAAGAAAACCAAACCAAACCAAAACAAAGAATGGATCTGCTGGTAGAATATTCCTCCATTGTTGCTTTGTCATTGTGAAAAAAAAAATAATATGCCTTTGGATATTCCTTAGCTATTTCCTAAACTCCCCTGTAACTTTTCGTTGCTTGTCTTTCACGGTTCCGCCTGTCAAGAGTTACAGAGAAGATATCCAACTTTTATTGACTAATTATAAATATTTTGTTCGTTTGGCTATTTTGGTTTTTTTTTAATTCAAAATTGATATTTCACGAATATTCTTTTATGATGTCCAGGACATTGACACGTCGTGTCGGTTATTGGTTGAAAGACTACAGTCAGCAGAGAATATCCGAAGGAATATGATTGATCCAAGATTAAGAAGTGCTCTTACTGTTAAATGGGAAAGCTTGCCCATTGAACAAATGGAATCAAAAACGTTCAAATTGTTGATTGATACGTAGAACGTGGAAACTTCAGTGTAATGGAAAAAGAAAAAAAAGAATTGAGAGAAAGTGGGTAGAAGAAGAAAAATTGGTCCTAATCCTAATAATTTATGATGGGTGTAGAATGAGATGGTGCCAGCATGAGGCGATGGAAAAGATGGCGATAATAATTTTATTGTGAGTGCAGAATGAGATGGTGGAGATGATGGCGAAAGGAGTCATTGCTGACTGCGCAACATGATAGAAGTTTATATCTACATGTTTTTCTTATTCTGTTTTTCTTATTTTATGAGTCTTTATTTATTTATTTATTTAATTGTTGTAAGTCTTGAATAAATGAATCCTTATAAATCAGAACAAGTAATCTATTTCTATATAATTGTTCATGGGACTAGGTGTATCTTTTCTCCTCTCCATGATCCCATGAAACCACGGACGCGGTTGTAAAAGAAGAAGAAGAAATTTTACTACTGTAAAAAAATCAAAATCAATACTGTACATGAGGTGTTTATATACAGATACCAGATATCAACCTATTTTTTTGTATATACAACAAAGCAAATGACAGGTGTATTATTCTTCTGTTACAGATATGTTATTATTACTTTTAGAACATTACCCATTTGAGCTGATATGCCTCATGGGCTTATTCTTTATGGTTGATTTTATCTGATCCACGATAGCAATATCTTCAACAGGCCCTCTCAAAGTCAAAATTTCTGGAGAATGAAGTTTGAGTTTGAAGCAGATAGTGTTGTGTCTTGACACCGACATTGGTTTTGTAAAGATGCCTGCGATTTGGTCAGAGGAAGCTATGTATTTGAGTTCAACGGAGCCATCGGTGACCTTATCCCTTAAAAAGTGGACATCGACTTCGATATGCTTGGTGCGTGCATAGAAGACGGGATTTTGAGCTAGGGTTCGGGCATCATTGTTGTCACACCATAAAACAGGACTGTGTGATGAAGTTTAGATGTCAATTGAGAAAGCGCCCTATATTTTGCCTCTGTGCTGGATCGCGCCACAACTTGCTGCTATTTGGAGCTCCAATAAACCAAATTGCCCCCTAGGAAAACACACCCACCGGATGTGGATTTCTGATCATGGACGGAGCTTGCTCAATCGGAGTCACTGTAGGCGTCGATCTGAAGAGGCAAGGAGGAAGATCGAAATAGCAGACCTTTGGCAGTACTACGACGTAAGAATTTGTTTCAAAGCAGTCCAGCGAGTTGTGAGAGGGTGAGCTTGAAACTGACTTAGTTTATTGACAACATAACATAAGTCAGGATGAGTATGACATCGATATTGGAGACCACCAAGTAAACTCTGATATAGAGAAGGATCAGCGAAAGGTTCACCATCAAACCTCGAAAGCTTGTTCGCTGAAGGGATGGGTGTGGCGCATTGCTTGGAGTTGCCCATGTTAGCCTTGATAAGTAAATCCTCAGCATATTTCTTTTGACATAAATATAAGCAATGAATTGATCTGTGCACTTCAAAACCCAGAAAATAGTGTAATGAGCCCAGGGATTTTAAGGAAAAATGTCTGTTTAGTTTCTGTATGATAGAACGAATAGCTTGAGAATTATTGCTTGTGACAAGAATATCATCAACGTAGTAAAAGAAGGAGAAGAAATTTTACTATTGTCAAAAATCAAAATCAGTACTGTACATGAGATGTTTATATACAGATACCAGATATCAACCTATTTTTTTGTATATACAACAAAGCAAATGACAGGTGTATTATTCCTTCTGTTACAGATCTGTTATTATTACTTCTAGAACATTACCCATTTGGGCTGGTATGCGTTATGGGCTTATTCTTTATAGTTGATTTTATCTGATCCACGATAGCAATATCTTCAACAGGCCCTCTCAAAGTCAAAATTTCTGGAGAATGAAGTTTGAGTTTGAAGCAAATAGTGTTGTGTCTTGACACCGACATTGGTTTCGTAAAGATGCCTACGATTTGGTCAGAGGAAGCTATGTATTTGAGTTCAACAGAGCCATCGGTGACCTTGTCCCTTAAGAAGTGGACATCGACTTCAATATGCTTGGTGCGTGCATAGAAGATGGGATTTTGAGCTAGGGCTCGGGCACCGTTGTTGTCACACCATAAAACAGGATGGTGTGATGGAGTTTAGATGTCAATTGAGAAAGCGCCCTATATTTTGCCTCTGTGCTGGATCGCGCCACAACTTGCTGCTTTTTGGAGCTCCAATAAACCAAATTGCCCCCTAGGAAAACACACCCACTGGATGTGGATTTCTGATCATGGACGGAGCTCGCTCAATCGAAGTCACTGTAGGCGTCGATCTGAAGATGCAAGGAGGAAGATCGAAATAGCAGACCTTTGGCAGTACTACGACGTAAGAATTTGTTTCAAAGCAGTCCAGTGAGTTGTGAGAGGGTGAGCTTGAAACTGACTTAGTTTATTGACAACATAACATAAGTCAGGACGAGTATGACATAGATATTGGAGACCACCAAGTAAACTCCGATATAGAGAAGGATCAGCGAAAGGTTCACCATCAAACCTCGAAAGCTTGTTCGCTGAAGGGATGGGTGTGGCGCATTGCTTGGAGTTGCCCATGTTAGCCTTGATAAGTAAATCCTCAGCATATTTCTTTTGACATAAATATAAGCAATGAATTGATCTGTGCACTTCAAAACCCAGAAAATAGTGTAATGAGCCCAGGGATTTTAGGGAAAATTGTCTGTTTAGTTTCTGTATGATAAAACGAATAACTTGAGAATTATTGCTTGTGACAAGAATATCATCAATGTAGTAAAAGAAGGAGAAGAAATTTTACTATTGTCAAAAATCAAAATCAGTACTGTACATGAGATGTTTATATATAGATACCTGATATCAACCTATTTTGTTTGTATATACAACAAAGCAAATGATAGATGTATTATTCTTCTGTTACAGATCTGTTATTATTGCTTCTAGAACATTACCCATTTGGGCTGGTATGCCTCATGGGCTTATTCTTTATGGTTGATAATTATTCCTAAAACATTACCTTATTGTGCCACGATCGTGGGCCAGTTTTGGCCTCGAAACTTCTCTGTTCTTTTCCGTTTACCCTTAAACACTAACAAACACATCAAGTTACCTAAAAAACATAATATTTAAGCTCAACGACTCATACTAACCCATAAAAAACACTTAAACACATAAACTAACATAATTAAAACCTAAACACACACTCAGTGAAGTAAATCATTTGTTATTATAGAAATTACGTATAATATGTAAAATACACAAGAAGGGGGGTTGAATTGTGTTAAATAATCTAAGATAGTAATCTTTAAAAAACTTCTTGATTTTCTTGAAAGATTCAAACGATTACAAAACAATGTACTTATTTTGTTTGAGTAATACAACAACAAAAATAGTATCTATTCTTCTAACAACAAGAAATTAAAGAGATAAGGGTTAGAGAATATGACACCACGATTTATACTGGTTCACCCTTAATCTTTGGGCTACGTCCAGTCTTCAGAGTTTATCTGAGATTTCACTATCTCTTGCAACTTTACAAGTATTATTTCTCACTTCTAGAGCCTCTTTAGGTCTCTTTCAGAAAGTATTCTTTATCTGTTATCTTAGCGTCTTCAGGCTCTAGCCTTCCCTTCCACTTGAAAAGATACTGTTTGAGTTTTCTAAACTCACGTTACAAGTGTTCTTAATCTCTCTTCTTCTTTCTTTTCACTCAGGATATTTTTACAGTATACTCACTTGATCACAGAATTATTTCGTATGAGTAGAGAGTTGAGAGTTGAAAATTAAAAGTTCTGTATTTTGTCTATGACTACAACTTATATTTATAATCTAATTCTCCAATAGTTTTCTTGAGAAAACTGCTTGTAAAATCTTCAGAGATCGGTTATTAGCTGAGTCTTGTAACTAACTCTAACTAACTAGCTAACTGACGTTGTAGATTATTCTTCAATTGTATCGTCTTGATTTGATTTGTATGCTTCGTCTTATGTCTTCACTTCGTCTTATGACTTCGCTTCGTCTTATGACTTCGCTTCTTCTTATGACTTCGTCTGGTCAACTTTGTCTTAGACATGTGACTTCGTCTTAGACATGTGACTTCGTCTTAGTCAGCTCTTGAATATCATCTTGATTTGATGATTTGTATTACTTACATTTATTTACGCAATTAACAAACTCATCAAAACAGTTCACACATTTCTTTTATTATTATTATTTGATTTTTATCAAAATCAATAGAAGAAGTGAAGTTTTCTTGACTTAACACTCAGCACTCAAATTAACACTATATATATCACAAACCTAAAATATAATGTATATCACAACTATCAATAAGAGCCTCCGGCTCACTATGTACAATGAGCCCAGTAACTTCAACAAATATGGGACAATTATTAACGAGCTCGATATTCACAATGTATACGGGACAGTGAAAAAGACAATTGGTCACAATGAGCATTGCATATATAATTGATATGTATGCTGTAAATGATTGAAATGAACTGTTTGACTATTCTGAATGTGAAATGTGAAATAAATGAACAAAATTGTCTTTGATTGAACATGATGATTAATAGTGATGTGAATTATGTGGTTATATGAATTGAATACAAATTGTTGTGTTAAGTGCTATAAGTGAGCACATCAATGATGGCTTGCTCACCAAGTTCGCAAAACTTACCAAAATTGCAACATTGACTTTCAGGTACGAGAAAGGTGACTTAGTTACTAAGACGTTTTAGAAGACGCTTAGTACTGCTTTTGGATAAAAGAAATGGCTTAAAGGTCGGTCAGCTGAGACTGAAGTGATAGATAGAACTTTTGTATAGTTCTTAATTTATGTAGCATATTTTGTAAATAGAGCTGTATATTGTGATATGTTTTGATATTGTATATAAGGATGATGTATGTAATGCTACAATGTATATATTTTTTTTATTAAATGAAAATGAGGAATTGAGTTTTAGATATTGAGTAATTATGTTTTAAAATTTTGATGCCATGATAGTGATATGATTGCTCTAACGCACTACTTTCACTGGGTGTATACTCAAATGTCTGATGGACATATAGGCACGTGTTAAATAGGTGTGGGGTGCTACATCACCAATGTGCCAAGGTCCCTGTTGCACGATCTTCATAAGGTTAGACTTATCATTGAACTTAAACAAAATCGTCCCATCTTCACAGAGCATGACTTTGTTACGTCCTTTTCTTCCCCATAGAGTTTTCGCCCAAGCATTCACAACCGAGAATGCAGGTCATTTGGACCAAAATAAGCTAATTATAGAGGTTGACCATGTTTTGGCACTAGCCCTTAGTAGTTCAACAGGGGAGCAGACAACACCCTTTTTGACAACATTATGATAATTCTTTATGTTACCTTTATTGTGTAAATTGTGGATTTTGTTCTTCCAAGCTCCAGCTAGGCGAAGGTCCTCAAGTTGTCTGGCCTCTTTCACAGCATTTTCGAGAAAATTTTCACCATTTTTACCCAAAGCTCTTTGGAGAGTGTTGAAAAATCCTCCTTTACTAGGGAAGATTCTCCTTCTTCCATGATTACGTAGAGGGCCTGTGGAAGGCCTTTCCACAAGGCAAAAGCCTCGGCCATTATATACTTGTTTGGAGGACAGAAGAAGAGTAAGAAGACGAGGGAAGTAAGTTGTTAAAAATAGAAAAGGAAGAGCATTTTGGTAAATCAAAAAGAGAGAAGGTAGGTAAAGGAAAAATCTTTTGTGAATGATGAAGTATAATAAAGTATTGTAAGACATATAAAAGCACAATTTGCTAATGAGAGATGTAGATTAAAGATCTATTTGATTCTATTGTCATTTTTTATTTTTATTTTTATTTTTAAATTTAATACAAAAATGTTTGGCTAAATTTTTTGTTTTTTAGTTTTTAGTTTTTTCTTTTAATTTGGTTTTATTGTTAAATGATATATACTATTTAATTATTTCATTACTAATATAATTTAATATTTTATTTTTTAAAATTAATTTAAATATTTTTGAAAATGAAAAATATACCAATTAATTAGTAAATATATTTAAATTTAAATTATCTTTAAAATATATAAAATTTAAAATAGTTATTTATGAAATAAAACATTTTTAATATTAAATATTGAATTCTAAATAATAACACTGATTTTAATAAAAAAATATCAATAGATATTAGTTTAAAAGTAAAATTTATTTACTTAAGTAAAATCTAAGTTATGAATAAATATTTTTAAATAATTGTAACAGAAACTAGCTCACCCTTCGATATCAGCTTGGCTTAACATGGTGCATTAGCTACCTGGACTTTCTCGAACTACAGGCCTATAGTGTATTAATCAGCCTACCTTAATTCTAATTTACACGGTCCACTTGACACGGGCTTTCTTCGACTACAGCCCTGGCCTTCTTTGAATATGGCCCACTATAAGGCCACTTTGCAAGTTTTCCTCGGCTTCGGTCGTTCTTAATTATAGGTCATACGATTAACTTCAGGGGTCCTTCGTAACTTTAGCCTCCATGGCCATCTACATGAACCTTCCTTCAGTGTAGCCTACTCGACTTGCGTCAAGAGCTTTCCTTAACTCGCCTCTCCTGCCACTTCAGGAGCCTGCAACTTATTTCGGATAGTATTTCGTAACTGCATCCTAGGCAACCTATCACACGAGAATTATTGGGGCATTGGACCTCGTAATTATACGTACATACATATATATAAATATATATACATATCAAAATTTTAAAAACCAGATTAGACATTTAATTTGTTAAAAAAATTTTAAGATTTAAAAGGTCAATTAATATTAAATCGTTATAAAATTGATAGATAATAAAAAAATATAAAATATAAAAATAAGTAAAAAAATTTTGTTTCAAATTTTGATTAGTGCATATTAATATTCTCAAGTAAAGAGTGAATTGTTGTCCATTTTTATATATTATTGAAACATAGCATGTAATGTTTTGCGCAGAATATGAGAGTGTAAAAACTCAAAATACTTGCCAGTAAATAAAGTGCAAAGTTGTCTTTGGCCTCCATGTAAATAGACCTCAACCTGAAGCCAACCATATGCATAACACGAAGAGTTGTCAGCAATGTAGCTGAATCGCGTTGGGTGTGGACATCGTATTCCATCACAGAACTGCAATAGAGTCTAACAACTAAAAATAAAGCTATTAGCTCCTGTAATTTCAGGGAAAGTCCTGCAATAAACTAAACAAAAGACAACTCCGATAAAATTTATAGCTTTATAAGATTTCTTCACATAATCTTAGACGAAGAACAACCAAAAGTCTACATCTTTCCCAGGAAAACACACACGGCTTTTCAATAAACATCAATTGCAGCAAAACAGAAAACAAGGGATATTTGTTATCTCAAACAAGAATAACATAAATTAGAAATTTATAGAAAATTAACGTAGACCCATAACATAAAACTAAAAAGCAAGTATAAATGTTAGCTTCTTGCATGTTTTTACGTCATTACTCCTTTCAAGATGTATCAATTGTCAGCAAATATAATTTCTTCTAAGCAAAAAGTAGGGTAGCAAATAGATGAGAATAACAATGAGAGAAAAGGTGATAACTTGTACACCCAGCATAATAACTAAGTCACCGAGAAGTAGAACAACAAGACATTACCTATAAGACTAAACCCCAAACAAATTGGAAATAAGGAGTCTTCCACTCCATGACAAATAGCAACTGACGTTGTAAAAGCTGTGTATAATGCAGAGTCTGAGAATGTCATCTCTTCATAGGCAAAAAGTATTGTCAAATCCCATTACTTTTTGATAGAGAGGTTCAAAACTACTTTTATTAATTGCATGATGAACCAAGACAACAAAGTCGATATAAACGTTGGGTTCGCGGCCAATGTCACTACTAACATACTTATCTTGTGCTTAGCGTTTGATGGTACACTTAACAAAGCTAACCCAAAAGACTCATTTTGTAAGTGATTTCTACTGTATGTTCACTGTCTTCGCTGATTTGTCATTGTAGACCTATAATCTCAAAACCCAATTTTTGGAGCTAATCCCTTCATCGAAGCCCAAACAAGTTCAACAAAAATCCATTAACAATGAATGTTGGGTTTTGAGTTTTGGGATCTCTACAATAAGGACACTTGAAAGAAAGTTATGCATTGTAGAGAAGTTTAGTTCTGGGAGAGCGAAGCAGAGAGTTGAAAGAGAAAATGTTACAAGAAGAGTTCTTGAGTGTTAAAGAATCCATGGAAGTGAAAGATTGCGTTGGAGTTCAGACAACATTTCAAAGAAAGGGTTTAGAGTCAGAAAGAAAAGTAAAGAAGATGTTGTTGCCCAATACAAGCAGACCAAGTGATGACTGTTTTTGGCGTTGGGAGAAAACGAAGAAGTGGTTCTTCATGGTTTAGAAGAAATTTGCCGGTTTATTTTTTAACTCTGAACTAAAAATCAGTCTATTTTGTACCTAATCCGATCAAACCGGCCGATCCAATCTAGTTTTTATATAATTGATATATGTACATAGATAAATAGGTAGATAGATAGATAGATAGATAGATAAATAGATAGATAAGTATTGGATCAAAAATAATTTCCCCTAATTGTGTGGCCTATGACCCAAAAACCCGTTTGACTCCCATTAGTAGTTTGACCAATAAAACAAGAAAACCCTTATTTTGGTAGTTTTGAGCTTTAAAAGAGAAAAGAGAAGTGTAGCACCTTTGAAGCCTTGTTTGGAGGGCCAAACGGAGTTCGATGAAGATGAAATTTTAGCTACAAGTTCCTCTCAACACGCTTAACAAATCTACTAGTTTAGATTTCCATATTGGTCACTTTTGTAATGAGATTTTTCTAGCCCAATTAGACTTTAAAGTGTGTACTTAGAAGATGTATTGTTGATCTTATAATGTGTATCCACCTGGTGGTGATGACTGTGTGTACCCATTAGTGGTATAGTGGAGTTTTTAATTGCATTAGATCCTATGGTTTTTCCCAGTTGTTTTCCACTTTTAAAATCTTAATGCCTCTATGTTGTTATTTTTATTAGTTTTATTATTGTTGTTATTATGATATTGTGCTTTGTTGGCTATTTTGAGATATGCCATTTTATTGGTAGCAAGGAAAGATGAATTAGTCCAAGTATATTATTGATTAGGTTATTTTATTGCTTCCGTTGTGTGACCTCCTTTCCCCAACAAGTGGTATCAGAGCTTGTGGTTGAATATTTGTATTGATAAAATGGAAGAGTCAACATCGGGTTTGATGATTAAATTGATTGCATCTAATTATTGTATATGGAAGCCTAAACTGGAAGATTTATGGTACTATAATAATTTGTTTGATCCTATTTTAGGCTGTTTAATGCTAGACTAAATGATATGACTGATAAACAATGGAATGACATGCATAGAAAGAGTATTGGCACAACTATACATTGGATAGACCACCGTGTTTTTCACCATTTTTCCAAAGAAAAACAAGCTAATGTACTTTGGAAAATATTTAAAAATATATATGAAAGGAAGATTGGCAAGAATAAAGCTAATTTGTTGAAACAAATTACTCTTTTGAGGTATAAAGACGATGTTGACATGAGTGAGCACTTAAGCACCTTCCAAGTCCTATTAAATCAGACATTCAAACTGAAGTTGATTGGATGATGAGGTGTAGGCTCTGTTGTTATTCAACCCACTTCTTGACAACTGGGAAATATTGGTGAAGTCTATTAGCAGCTCTATGCCAAATGAAGTTTTGACATTGGAACAAGTTTTTGATGCATCGATGAATAAAAAAGTCAGGAGAAAAGAACAGAGCATTGAGTCTAAGTCATAGGCTCTAGTGAAAAAAAAGAAAGGAAAAAAGAGAAGAAGCAGGAGCAGAGAGCCCTACAACAAAAATGATAAATCTAGAGGAAGATCCAAGTCAAACAAAAATATCCAGTGCTTTCATTGTCAAAAGTTTAGGCATTATAAGAATCAGTATAAATTGTTCAAGAGAGAACAGTTAGGGGAAAAGGTAAAGGCAAGAAAGAGGAACAGAGTGATGAGGAGGATACTACAACAGTTGTGAGTACCAGGGATGACTTGTTTGTGTATTGTGATAATGGTTAGTTAGTGTTGTAAGTCGTGATTGTGATTAGATCATTGACTTGAGTTCATCACATCATGTAACCCCTCACAGACATTTTTTCTCATCTTACATCGCAGGAAGCTTTGGCCATGTGAGGATGGGAAATGATGCCTAATACAATATTATTGGCATTGGAGATGTGTTCTTAGAGGCTGACATTGGTTGTACTATTATCTTGAAAAATGTGAGACATGTTCCTGAGATTTGTCTCAACCTTATTTCCATTGGGAAGCTTGATAATGAAGGTTTTCATAATGCTAAAGGTGATGGTAAATGGAAACTCTCACGAGGGAGACTCATTGTTGCTATAGGGAAGAAGTATAATACTTTGTATTTGATGCATTCAAAGTTGAAGAATGGAGGTGTGAATGCAGCTGAAGATTCCTCCATTGATCTTTGGCATAGAAGGCGTGGATATATGAGTGCTAAGGGACTATAGGTACTTGCTCAAAAGAAATTTCTCCCTGAAGTCAAAGGTAATGCTTTAAAACCTTGTGATGATTGCATTTATGGAAAACAACATAGAGTTGCTTTTCAAATTTTTTCTCAATCTAGAAAGTCCATTCACTTAAAGTTGGTGCATATTGATGCATGTTATATCAAAGATAGATCTCTTGGTGGTGCTCTGTAATTTGTTACATTTATTGATGACTTTACTAGAAAAGTTTGGCACTTTGCGTTGAAATCTAAAGACCAGGTTTTGGAGATGTTTAAAGATTTTCACTGCAAAGTTGAAAGAGAGACTGGAAAGTAGTTAAAGTGTGCTGGGGCAAATAATAGTGGTTAATATAGGGGACCATTTAAGGAATATTACAAGTCTTATGGTATTAGACTTGAGAAGAGTGTTCCAAAGAATCCTTAGTAGAATGGTGTGGCAGAAAGAATAAACATATCAATTACCAAAAGGGTTAGATTTATGTTATCTAATGCCAAGTTGCCTAAATCTTTTTGCGGTGAAGCCATGCAGACAATTGTTGATGTGATAAACCTATCTCCATCAATTCAATTGGAAGGTGATATTCTAAAGAGAGTTTAGACAGGGAAATATGTTTCTCTTAAACATTTTAGAGTCTTTGGTTGCAGGGCATTCACTCATATTCCTAAAAATGAGAGATCAAAACTTGATGGAAAATTGAAGCAGCGCATTTCCTTGGGATATGTACATGAAGAATTTGGGTACAGATTATGGGATCCTATAGAGAAGAAGTTAGTGAGAAGTAGAGATTTTATCTTCTTTAAAGATCAGACCATTGAAAATTTGGGGAAAAGCAGAAAAATAAAACCTTCAATTGAAATCCTTGTTGACTTAGATCTGGTCCCTCCACGATCAGTTGATGCTCATGAAGGGGTAGTCGAGGCAGAGTAGGATGATGTGATTGACAATATTCTTACTCCTAAGCAAGAGTCACCATCAACTCCATCACCTTTTATTGAGCTGAGGAGGTCCACCAAAGGCAGGAGACTTTTCATCCAAATGAGTTTGTTATGTTGACAGATGGTGGAAAATCAAAGTTTTTTGATGGGGCTCTTGATCATGAGAAGAGAGATTAGTGGTTAGCAACTATGCAAGGTGAGATCAAATCTTTGCATAAAAACCATGATCTAATGAAGTTTCCAAATGGTAAGAGGACACTCAAGAACAAGTGGGTGTATAAACTGAAGATGTATGAAACATCTCACAGTCGATATATAAGGATAGATTGGTTGTGAAAGGTTTCAGTCAACAAAAGAGTGTAGATTTTGAAGAGATATTATCTCCTGTGGTAAAGATGTTCGAGTTGTTCTTGATATAGCAGCTAGCTTGAACCTGGAGATTGAGCAACTTGATGTAAAGACAACCTTTCTACATGGTGATTTGGAAGAAAAATTTTATATGGAGCAACCAGAGGGATTTAAAGAGAAAGGCAAAGAGAACCTTATATTTTGTCTCAATAAGAGTTTATGGGTTAAAACAAGCTTCGAGGAAGTGGTACAAGAAGTTTGACTCATTTATGGCAAGGCAGGGGTATCAAAGGACTACAGCCGATCAATGTGTATTTGTAAAGAATTTTCTTAATGTTGATTTCATCACTCTCTTGCTTTATGTCAATGATATGTTGATTGTTGGCCATGATACTGAGAAGATTAATAGGTTGAAAAAGGAGTTAAGCAAATTCTTTGCAATGAAGGATTTATGTTCAACTAGACAGATTCTTGGGATAAAGCTTTTTAATGACAGGCAACATGAGAAGCTTTGGTTATCTCAAGAGAAGTATATTGAGAAATTTCTTGACAGATTTAACATAAGCAAAGCTAAGGAAGTTTATACTCCACTTTCGGGTCATTTTAAGTTGAGTATCAATGCCTTAAAAGTGAAAAAGACAAAGAAGACATGAAGAAAATTCCTTATGCTTTAATAATTGGTAGCCTGATGTATGATATGATTTACACCAGGCTATATATAACTCATATAGTTGGGGTGGTCAGTTGGTTTCTCTCCAACCCTAGTAAACAACACTGGAATGCAGTTAAGTGGATTCTCAAGTATCTCACAGGTACTTTCAAGTTGTGTCTTTGTTTTGGAAATGGGAAGACCATGTTAGATGGATATACAGATGCTGACATTGCAGGTGATATTAATTATAGGAGGTCCACATCTTGATACTTGATGATTTTTACAAAGGGAGCAGTGTCATGGTAGAGTAAGCTGCATACATGTATTGCCTAGCAGAGTACATCATAGTTACCGAGTCTTGTAAGTAAGCTTTTTGGTTACAAAAGTTCTTACAAAAGTTGGGCATGAAGTAAGATAAGTATATGGTTTATTATGACAGTCAGATTGCTATTGTCCTGAGTAAGAATTCCACATTTAATACTCGATCCAGACACAATAATGGAGGTACCATTGGATTCAAGATGTAACACCCCATTCCCTAGGATACGTATCGGGACACCCGTAGGTCATTCCGACACATAACCTAAGATAATGGAGCGCTACGTGAAAAAAATCTATCGAACTCCACATGGCATCACATACATCAAAAGAATAAGAACCAGTAAATGAATTTCACAAAATTTTTAAAACCAAATCCTCTTTTCATTACTCCAAAACATCTGTATATACATCTGTGTACAGTCTGTACATATGGAAATCCTAATACATGTAGTATGCCAAAATAAAACAAACTCCTAACTAGGTCATCCTCCAAATCTGGAATCTCAGCTGACCCACCTGTGTGCCATA